>WAAF01012414.1:217972-243949 GCA_013400475.1 Tricholaema leucomelas | reverse complement strand
TCTTAGATTAGAGCTGGTAAGATCTTAGAGCTAGTTAAGATCTTAGATTAGAGCTGGTAAGATCTTAGGGAGAGCTGGTTAAGGTCTTAGATTAGATCTGGTAAGATCTTAGAGCTGGTTAAGATCTTAGATTAGAGCTGGTAAGATCTTAGGGAGAGCTGGTTAAGATCTTAGATTAGAGCTGGTAAGACCTTAGGTAGAGCTGGTTAAGATCTTAGATTAGAGCTGGTAAGATCCTAGGTAGAGCTGGTTAAGATCTTAGATTAGAGCTGGTAAGAAAAGTAAATGTTTACATTGTAATTGGATGCTGGGAAAGCAGAGTTGCAGAAAAGCCTGGGAGATAACAGCATCCTTTCTTTGAGCAAATCCTACCTTATCTTTGGAGAAAACCTGTGATTTTGATAGAAGAAGAAACTGTTGATTTGGTGTATATTAGATAGGATGCAGCACTTTTAAATACAGCTGCCAATAGAGCAGATTTTTGTTGCAGTTTGAGCTTACAGCTTGAAACATTGCCCAATTTTTAATTTGCCACGAAACACAATGAAATCACAATTAAAAGGTTCTTTCTCTGAGCTACAAGGTCAGTTTGACACTGTGAATGGTTAAATCATTCTTGGCAAGATTCTTACTCTGGCCTAAATTGGGTAATGAGAAATCCAGATTACTATCGTCGTTTGAAATGTGAGAGCCCAGCACTTAATCTAGCACCGCTTGGGTTTGCACTGAATAGTAGTAACACCTTTGACAGAGGCATTAGGGATGCCCAGGAGTTTAATTGGTGTGATATTAGAGATTTCATTTTTAATTGTGACTTTTAATCCCTGTTATTTTCAACACACAAGCAGTCACAAAGTCTTCCCAGCTCTTCTTCTTCAGCATCTTCAGCTCTGCTCCTTCACGGGTGGAAGAGACTCAGTTCAGCTGGCTTCACACACCAATCAGTAACAGTGCATGAACTGTCCCTGAAGACCTTAAGCCACGTTTCATTGAAACACAAGATCTAACCTTCCCCTCCTTAATGGCCCTTGACTATTCAGTGATTGCCTAATTTAAGTCTTCAACACTAAGATCATCCTCTGATACTCTGACTTAATAGAATATTCCTCTGAAAGCCAAATTAGAAGTGTCATAAGGGACAACTTATGAAGCTGAGTGCTACTGACTGTGAGTAAGAGTATTAGTATCTGGCACTATGCTGCTTGGACCACTTCCTCATCTGTGACTTGTGCTGCTCTCTTCCTATACCCACAGTGCTTCACTCAGTTGTGGCTCTGGCAGTCATGGTCCACCAAACGTACTAGGAAAGAAGTCTGCTGGTTCTCATGTCAGCCTGTGATTGCCCCAGTCAACTGCTGGTGCCACAGAGCAATTTCTTGCTACATCTTCCCTGTCCCTTTCAGCCACCTGCCACATGGAGGAGGTGAAGATGTATCTCTGCAGAAGGTGTGTCACCCCTGTATGAAGGGAGATGGCACAGGGAAAGGAAGGTCCTTCTAGTACCCAAAGGAGCCCTACAAGAAAGCTGGAGAGGGACTATTTAGAAAGCCATGTAGTAATAAGACAGGGGTCAGTGGCACTAAACCAGAATCATAGAATCAGTCAGGGTTGGAAGGGACCACAAGGATCATCTACTTCCAACCCCCATGCCATGGGCAGGGACACCCTACCCTAGATCAGGCTGCCCACAGCCTCATCCAGCCTGGTCTTAAACATCTCTAGGCATGGAGCCTCAACCACCTCCCTGGACAGCCCATTCCAGGCTCTCACCACTCTCATGCTGAACAACTTCCTCTTCACCTCCAACCTCAACCTACCCATCTCCAGCTTTGCTCCATTCCCCCTAGTCCTGTCACTCCCTGATAGCATGAAAAGTCCCTTCCCAGCTCTTTGGAGGCTCCCTTTAGATCCTGGAAGGCCACAAGAAGGTCACCTCACAGCCTCCTCTTCTCCAGACTGAAGAGCTCAAACTCTTTCAGTCTGTCCTCACAGCAGAGCTGCTGCAGCCCTCTGAGCATCCTCGTGGCGCTTCTCTGGACATGCTCCAGCATGTCCACGTCCCTCTTGTAATGGGGGCTCCAGAACTGGATGCAGTACTCCAGGTGGGGTCTCAGCAGAGTGAAGTAGAGGGGGAGAATCACTTCCCTCGACCTGCTGGCCACACTAGAGCAGGGTAGGTTTAGAGTGGACATTAGAAAGCAATTCTTTACTATGAAGGTGGTAGAACACCAGAACAGGCTGCCTGGAAAGGTGGTGGAGGCCTCATCTCTGATGACATTGCAGATCAGGCTTGATGGAGATCTGAGCAACATGGTCTAGTTGGGGATGTCCCTGCTTATTGCAGGGGGATTGGACTGGATGACCTTTAAGGTCCATTCCATCCTAATGCATCATATGATTCTGTGAAATATATACAAATACATGCAAACCCAGTATGGTATCTAACTCTGCTTGATGGCAATTAGTCTCTCACTACTGATGTCAGAAGTCCCAGGCTGGACTCAGCAGTGGATGAGAATCAAATTCAGGACCTGGATTCAAGAAGTCATGGAACAGAATTAAAGGTAGAATGGACAGAGTCCTTCTCAGATGACTGCTATTGAAGAAGAGGAAGCAGAAGAGAGAGTTTTATACTAGATATGATGTATATGGAATGAAATACCCTGTTGGTCAGTTTAGTGTCATCCATCCTGTCTGCTCCTCCCTGCAGGTTCAACTTTTCACTCTGCATCCCTGATGTGGTGCACAAGATTTGGCAGTGACTTTGGTCTCCATACAACTCCTTACTAACTAAAACATTGAGCATTACCACTACTGGAAGTAGACCCTGTCTGTGGAAACACACAGTGAACTGCAGAAAGTACAGTTGCTTGGAAGATGCTGGCTGGAGGGCTGGGCCCAGAGAGTGGTGGTGAATAGTGCCACATCCAATTGGCAGCTGTCACTGGTGTTGTCCCCCAGGGATCAGTGCTGGACTCAGTCCTGTTCAATATCTTTATTGCTGATCTGGACCAGGGGATTGAGTCCAGCATCACTAAATTTGCAGATGACACCAAGCTAGGAGCAGGTGTGGATCTGTTGGAGAGTAGGAGAGCCCTGCAAAGGGACCCTGACAGCCTGGATGGGTGGGCAGAGGCCAATGGGATGAGATTTAAAAAGGCCAAGTGCAGAGTTCTGCACGTTGGCTACAACAACCCCAAGCAGCGCTACAGGCTGGGGACAGAGTGGCTGGAGGGCAGCCAGGCAGAAAGGCACCTGGGAGTGCTGGTGGATAGTAGCTGAACATGAGCCAGAGGTGTGCCCAGGTGGGCAGGAGAGCCAATGGCATCCTGGCCTGTATCAGGAACAGTGTGGCCAGCAGGACAAGGGAGGTTATTCTGCCCCTATACTCAACACTGGTCAGGCCACACCTTGAGTTTACAAAGGTCTTTAGTGGTAGGGTGAGGAGTAATGCTTCAAACTAGAGAAGAACAGGTTTAGATTGGATGTTAGGAACAGGTTCTTTACAATGAAGGAAGTGAACACTGAAACAGTTTGCCAGGGGAGGTGGTTGGGACCCCATCACTAGAGATATTCAAAGTGAGGGTTGACAGGGCTCTGGGCAATCTACTGGAGCAGAGGAGGTTGGACTAGATGACCTTTGGAGGTCCCCTCCAGCCCAGTCCATTCTACATTTCTATGTTTCCCCTTATAATTTCACAGCTTTGTGTGGCCTGGGTGAATTGCATTAAACATTAAGCATTAAGAATGTATGGCTGATATAATTAAAGCATTTAGCTTGAACTCGAAATAGAATCCTCCAAAGTCTTTGTAGCTATACTGAGCTAGTTTTGTCAAAGAGACAAGGAAAGAACCAGAAAGGTTTATGTCCACAAAACAACTTTAAATTAGCTGTTAACCATATCACACACCTATAGTATCTTGGAATAATGTGTGCTGCTTTCTTGATTCTCTATTTCAAAGCAATGCTGTACATATTGTTTGACTTAAGGAATACAATCACATCAATTTATATACAAATAGAGTGCCAGAAGAGAATGCCTTTCATTCTTAATTTGACTGTCACAAAACAGATGTGATTCTGTTGCATTCCTATGAACCATCAGTGTCTAGCTAATTAATTCACTCCCTAGTAATATGCTTTGAAGTATACATCTTAAAGTGTTTGCAAAGTCAAGGTAATCACTGTCCAGGTCAATCCCTCAGTGTTAAAATGGTTATGTTTCCCAAAGGTATTGTCCATTCAAATTATGCTGTCTTCCAAGAAGGTATTGACTTGAGAAGTATGACAGCTTAATGCAGAAATGCCCTGCTTTAGATATGTTTTGCTATAACCATTAAAAACAGCAGGAACAATATTGGGTCAGCTCTAGAGCCCCCTGAAGAGGCCAGAAATTGTAGGATACAAGAGATATTATAAAGTAAAATGGAGATAGGCTACAAAGAAAGCAGCTGATCAGTCCACTTGCAAGTCATGTCTGACACATCTGTGGGTTTTTAGACAGTGCATATGCCAGATAATTCAGTTGCTAATCTTGCAGTCTGATGTGCATGCTCAGGCAGAATTCAACAGATATTCCAGTATCTGAAGGGAGCCTACAGGAAGGCTGGGGAGGGACTATTGACAAGGTCTGGTAATGTCAGGATGAGGGGGAATGGGTTTAAGCTGGAGGAGGGGAGATTTGGACTGGATGTTAGGAGGAAGTTCTTTACAGTGAGGGTGGTAAGACACTGGCACAGGTTGCTCAGGGAGGTTGTGGATGCTTCCTCCCTGGAGGTGTTTAAGGCCAGGCTGGATGAGGCCTTGAGCAGCCTGCTCTAGTGGGAGGTGTCCCTGCCTATGGCAGGGGGGTGGAGCTGGATGATCCTTGAGGTCCCTTCCAACCTAAACCATTCTGTGATTCTATGAAAAAATGGGTATGAGTAGAAACTGCAGTGACTTTTCTTTGTAAGTGGAAAATTACATTTTTGGGTCTTTTTTTTCCATAGTTTTCAGATTTTCATCCATTTGGAAGCTGATGAAGATGCCCTCACTTTGGTGCCCACCTTGTCAAGGCTTACTGCAGCCATTCAATTGCTACCAACTGCAGCTCAGGGGTAATAGTGTGAAATGGATCTGGCTCTGATCCTTACCTGTCCTTCAATTCAATGCAGCAAAGGGAGAAACATCTGGACCATGACACAAAACCCATCAGATCATTATTTTACCCAAGACCATTGTGAGTTTAAGGAGAACTGTTTTGTTGCTCACCTCACCCTTAATGAGTTTCCATACAGACCTGTGGGAATCATAGAATCATAGAATGGTTTAGGTTGGAAGGGACCTCAAGGATCATCCAGCTCCAACCCCCTGCCATAGGCAGGGACACCTCCCACTACAGCAGGTTGCTCAAGGCCTCATCCAGCCTGGCCTTAAACACCTCCAGGGAGGAAGCATCCACAACCTCCCTGGGCAACCTGTTCCAGTGTCTTACCACCCTCACTGTAAAGAACTTCCTCCTAACATCCAGTCTAAATCTCCCCTCTTCCAGCTTAAACCCATTCCCCCTCGTCCTAACATTACTAGACCGTGTAAAGAGTCCCTCCCCAGCCTTCCTGTAGGCTCCCTTCAAATACTGGAAAGCCACTATAAGGTCTCCTCGAAGCCTTCTCCTCTCCAGGAGGAAAGGCAATGTGGTTTTCAAAGCGACTACATCGTGTATCAAATGCTCTTGATAAGACAGATGGTCTTGGAATAGATGGTCTGAAAGTGCTGGAAGCCTGTAAAAGGTTGGTACATGTGTTTTATGGACCCTGAGCATATATACTACTAAAAGTACAGAAATGGTGTCAGCGAGTTATTGACCTCTGCAGAGCAGCTAGGAGCAATCACACAGCAAAAGCAGATCTTCCCTGTGTGCATGTTCGTAGGATGAACTATGACACTTATCAAATTTCTCTGATTTTTGTGGGGTTTTCTTCTTGCCTTTCCTTTTTCTTCTTCTTGATACCTGAATAGAATAGAATAGAATAGAATAGAATAGAATAGAATGGAATGGAATAGAATAGAATCAACCAGGTTGGAAGAGACCTTCAAAATCATCCAGTCCAACCTAGCACCCAGCCCTATCCAGTCAACTAGACCATGCTTTTCTGCTACTTCTTGTTAGACATTCTGAGTTAAAAAGCTTTCTATTTCCAAAGCACTTCATGCTGACGATGTGAGTGTGTGTAGCAAAGCTGAAGGACTTTTATAGCACAGTAAATCCCATGAAGGCCTCTCATTAAATGAGTCTCTTGTTTCTGTTGACTTTTACACGTTTCAAACTATTAGCATGAAGTTGTGAATACAAAAAAAAGTTCTTCTGCTCAGAACATCTGACTCTGAATCAAGTAGCAATGTAAAATAGGTGGATGTTTAAAGTGCAAGTGGACGGTGCCTGGAGTGTGAGGTCCTGCACCTGGCNTTAGGAGGAAGTTCTTTACAGTGAGGGTGGTGAGACACTGGCACAGGTTGCCCAGGGAGGTTGTGGATGCTTCCTCCCTGGAGGCGTTTAAAGCCAGGCTGGATGAGGCCTTGAGCAGCCTGCTCTAGTGGGAGGTGTCCCTGCCTATGGCAGGGGGTTGGAGCTGGATGATCCTTGAGGTCCCTTCCAACCTAAACCATTCTATGATTCTATGATTCTATCTTGGCCCTATGAATGCTGATAATCCTTGTAGCAACAAAGATTAAAATACAAGGTTTTCTCAAAACAAAAAAAAACCACAATTGTGGAGATTTTACTTGAGATAAAAGAAATCTCTGCATCTGCTTCAGCAAAGACCAAGCTTTTCTCACAGCTCCCTTCAGGGTTATATCACAATAGAAACAAACAAAAACTAACAAACCAATGTTGGAAGAGGTCAGCTACAGGTAATACAGCCACCCTTTGGCAGTCCAACAGAGAAGTGCTAAGAGCATCTCCAGGACTAGACTACACTGCAGTAGGTGCTGAGAGCACTGAATTTTAGGGATCAGAAGGTTATTCACATTCCTCTGTAGCTATCAACACATCCAGGGAGGTCTTTATAATATGCTCAGCTGTATAATGAAACAGCAATGTCTTGGCTGTGCTAGTTTGAGCCTAGCTAGAATGTTTTGGTGAGAAGAACTAGATTACAGGCTGTGAAAAGGAAACAATTGTGATGTCTACTGCACTCATAGGCTTGCTGAGATAGATAAGAACAAGAACATAAATACAGATAAGAGAGTCACTCTCTGGGGTTTGTGGGCTGCACTTCTCTCTCTAGCCTAACCTGTCGTCTGTGTGACTAATCCATCTGCTTCCTAACCTCCCTGGTCAACCCTCCAAGCTACCTTGGGCATAAGGCAAAGTCTTGGGTAAGGTAGAGAGGTGAGAGGAAGGTGGAAGGGTGGTTGGGAGCCCCTCCTGGGGACTCAGGTTTCCGGGAGGGCTGTTGTGTTTCTGTATCACTTTTTTAACTTGTATATTTCTGTATATATAGTAAATACCTGCTTGTACATTGTGCTAAGATGATAATATAAAGCTTCATCCAATTTTCAGAGCCACTGAGTCTAGTCTGAGTGATTTGTCAAAGTGTGGGAGGGTAGGGAGTACCCCAACCATCACATTGACACATTTCCCAGTAGGCACTGGGAAATAAAGCTTAGCATTCCATCCCCACTCTTCCCTGCTTCCCCAATAGGGGTGGTAGGACAGCCCTGGTTGCAAGACCCTATCACATGGAGAGCACCTCCAGTTCCAGTGTCCTGGCTTTAGGGAACCACTGGCCCAGATTATGCCCTGAAATGTTTAATCACACACAGTGCTTTTTAATTCCAGATACACCTAAACCAGGGTGCCTGCACTCTTTCAAGGACCACACATGTAGCGTGATTTGCCTTTGCCTCCTCTCTTCCCATCCCAGCTGAGCACCCCCAGCTGCTCACTCTGAAATGTGCAGAAAATGTAGGGAAAAGGCAATACTGAAAGTACTTTCTTTAATTTAACCCATCAAGTATTGTGATCTCACAGGTGGAACTCAGCATTGCCAGATCAAGTAGCTTGAGGTGCTTTTCAAGCTGTAGGTGCTTTTCAGTCACTTAAGGAACAACTGCTGTTAAACAGCAGGAAGCAAGTTTGGGTTTACCAAGCCGTGCAATATGTGCTCCTCCTTGGAAGAAGTGAAGTGTACACTTGCAGCCCGGAGGGCCAACCAGAGCCTGGGCTGCATCAGGAGAAGTGTGGCCAGCAGGGCAAGGGAGGTGATTCTCCCCCTCTCCTCTGCTCTGCTGAGACCTCACCTGGAGTACTGCATCCAGTTCTGGGGCCCCCATTACAAGAAGTATATGGAGATGCTGGAACATGTCCAGAGAAGGGCCATGAGGATGATCAGAGTGCTGGAGCAGCTCTGCTGTGAGGACAGACTGAAAGAGTTGGGGCTGTTCAGTCTGGAGAAGAGGAGGTTCCCAGGTGACCTTCTTGTGGCCTTCCAGTATCTGAAGGGGGCCTACAAAAAGGCTAGGAAGGGACTTTTCATGCTATCAGGGAGTGACAGGACTGGGGGGAATGGAGCAAAGCTGGAAATGAGTAGGTTCAGGCTTGAGGTGAGGAGGAAGTTGTTCAGCATGAGAGTGGTGAGAGACCCAGGAAGGTGGTTGAGGCCCCATGCCTAGAGATGTTTAAGACCAGGCTGGATGAGGCTGTGGGCAGCCTGATCTAGGGTAGGGTGTCCCTGCCCATGGCATGGGGGTTGGAAGTAGATGATCCTTGTGGTGCCTTCCAACCCTGACTGATTCTACGATTCTAGGATCTCACAGCAAGATGGCAAAAAAAAAAAAAGGAACATGTTTAAAGTATGATCATATAATTGATGTTACACACACATTATATAGGATGGCAGTAGTGTATAAATATTCCTTAAGAACCATCCTAAGGTGGATTTTTAACCCGTCTCAAAGTATTTGAAGGTCATAAACACCACACGGGAAGACAAATTACCTATGGTAGTGTAATACACTTATGACAAGGGAGAACTAGGATGCAGTGGAACAAAGTAAAATTCAAGCTGCATATCAGGAAAATTTTCCTAGCAGAAAAGTCTATTAGCCTGTGGAATAGCCTCCCAGGGGAAGTGGTGGAAGCCCCACAGCCTGAGTCATTTAAAGCTAGACTAGAAAACATTCGAGAATAATCCTGAATTGGCACAGAGTGATCCTACATTGGCAGGGAGATGGAAAAGATGACCTAATAGGTCTTTTCCATCTCTAGCTTCTATGATTCAACCAAGGTATGTTGCTGTGTATTCTGTATTGAGGCATGCCCAGCCCATTAACTTCAAGTTCCACTTCAAAGTGGAAATCTTGAAATTCTACTTTGGCTGCAAGTGGCTGTGCCATTTCAGCAGACAGTGAGAGCTTTGTGTTCCTAAAGCATTTGTTCATTTTTAAAGCCTGCATAGAGAATGAAAATATTAACAATAAATTCAGAACAAGTTGTGGGTCCTCGCAAATGGCAAGGCTTTTCTTTTGTTTGTTGGTTTGGTTTTGTTTCTTTGGGTTATGGGTTTTTTTCATCTCTTTTCTGGCATGGCACTATGAGAAGCAGCCCTCTGACCACATTCCAGTTCTATCTATATATTTTCACATCTGTTCCCATCATTATCATGTTTGAGTATCTGAGGCATAATCAGTGCAAGGAGCAGCACTTAGTTCACAAGCAGACCTGAATCTTGCAAATGGGGGAGAGTTTATAGGCATATGAATCCATGCATAACATTGCCTTTTCCACAGCTGTGCCAGTCAAACATATTGACTCAACAGACCTGACTCTCAACTTGGTGTAAATCGCAGCAACTGTACCCACTGAGGAGCTTACTGGTGGGTTTTTATTGTAATAACATGAGTTTTGATGTGCTGCTGCTAAAATGCACTGGAATGGATCCTCTATCTGGCTAAGCTTAACTTGCATCGCTCACACAGCAAAATGCAAATGTGATCTGCCCACAAATGTCTCACAGGCCACCTGCCCTGCCAGGAAAGCTCTGTGTTTCTAGAACACTGACAGATGCATCACAGCTGCTACCTGAACCCTTTGCAGAGTAGGGGAAGGAATGGGGCCAGGGCCAGGCTCAGGGCTGGTATCAGTGAGCTGAGCTCTTCTGCAGTAAGACCCATATGAATTAAAGAATCAACTAGGTTAGAAGAGACCTCTAAGATTGTCCAGTCCAACCTAGCACCCAGCCCTACCCAGTCAACTAGACCATGGCACTAAGTGCCTCATCCAGGCTTTTCTTGAACACCTCCAGGGATGGCATCTCCACCACCTCCAATTCCAATGCCAATCACTTTCTCTGTCAAGAATTTCCTCCTAACATCCAGTCTATACCTCCTCTGGCACAACTTGAGACTGTGTCCCCTTGTTCTGTTATTGGTTGTCTGGGAGAAGAGACCAACTCCCACCTGGCTACAACCTCCTTTCAGGTAGTTATAAACAGCAATGAGGTCAGCCCTGAGCCTGCTCTTCTCCAGCAGAACCCCAGCTCCCTCAGCCTCTCCTCATAGGGCTTGTGTTGGTGGCACAGCTCTCCACCGCGGAGCAGTGGGACATGAAGAGGCAGACCACCTGGTACATATAATCCTGCTGTCAAATGTACTCTGATATTGCAAGAAATGACCCCTTTAATGTCTGTTCCTCGAGAGAAATGTTCAATACCCAATCCTGATTACAACTGTGTCTCACTAATGGAAAGCGAGAGGAGAAGTCCAGTGCTCTGTAGACCTGATAGCATCAACGTCTTCAGCTTGGCAAAGAAAGAAGAGTAAGTTCTAATACTGATGTTCTGTGTTGGCCTTATTTGACTCAATATAAGGTACTTATTTTTCTTGGTGAGGCCAATTCACCATGGGAAAACACTTTTCCAGTGCTGTGGGTATTACTAAAAATTCCTGACATCAAAACTGGATAGATTCCTAGTTCAAATCAGAGTTACCTCAAAAGTGTGTCTGCAAGGCTGGCTTATGCTCTCACCCTTGTGGAATTCGTGAGCTGTGTGACTGTGAGGACACTTAGTAATTATTTACAAGACTGAGTGTGTCATGCTGGAGGAGTGAATATCCTGATACTTCTCTAAGCATTCAGATCTTCATTTCACTCTTCTCCACCCATATGCTTAACAAGTGACATCTGGCTATTCTTGGTTTTTTTATAGCACACATTCCTCTGTCCTTTTCCAAGGAGGCCCTCATTTTTATGGACTAGCTTTACTGAAACCACAGCTTTTAGAGTTCCAAAAATGTATTGATTTTGATTTTGCATGGGAGAAAAATGGACGAAAGGAAGGCTAGGCTAAAATGAAACAACCTTCTCTTGGTGGAAATACATCTATCAGTCCAGAGGTGTGCTTAGGCAAATTACTGCAGGATGCTCCTCTTTGCTCGATTCCTTGCTTCTTTCTTCTGCCACCACCCCTTCTACTTGCCTGTCAACTTATGTCAAGCTCAGATTCTGTTTCCTTTTTTGCAGTAGGGGCTGTCTTTGTTTGTGAGATGTGTGACACAGTTCCAGATACTCAGCGTCTAGAGGAGGAGGGAAATAGCGACTGTCCCAGGAGACTGCAGTTGAAAGTGTATATTTTACACCTGCTGTTATGTGTTGGTTTCAACAGTGACTCAGGTGAGGTGTCCAGGCTCATAAAGAAAATTTTTAAAGCCAGTACATTTTCCAGATAGCAGCAGAAACTTTATATTCGTCTCCCTCTTTCTTCCACAGATCCTTCCATGGCTACTAAGGATGGCATTTCTTTCTTTTCATCCTCTTCTAGCTTTGGTAGTTACTTCAGTGGGAGAGAAGTTACTCCAGCACTGAGCCCATTCAGAAAATCTCACCTTAAATAATCAGTTACAGTTATGATATCCAGGATGTTACCTGTCACATTCGACCTCAGCTGCAAATTGGATCAAATTTAAGTTCAAAATAGGAAATAGTAATCTGGAAGACTGCTTGTTCTCAAAGGCAGCTTCAGTGCCAGGTCTTGCCTCAACTCCAATTGCCATGTCAGGAGTGGTAATGCAGTATCATTTAGGTCTCTGTGCTACAGAATGAAAGCTTCTCCATGTGTTAAATGTTTTACTGTTTAACCTACCGATGCTGGAAACAAGCACTTGTCAGTGTTAAGAGTGATAACCTGCAGGTTCTGTGTGCAAGGACAGTTAACAGCACTAGTGTTTAGACCATTTCAGTGAAGTATCAATGCTTTTGGGTGTGAAAGGACTGCTTAAGGTCATTCAATAATATAGATTTTCAAAGTATGAAAGTGAAAATCCTGCACAGGACCAGCATCTTTCCTGAGCCAGAATTAGTTGCAATTATAGTGCCACAGCACCATATTGGACTCTGTGCAACAGGGTAACTCAGAAGTTACTTTGGAGACAATAAAGTATCACAGTCTCACAGTGTTACCAAAGTTGGAAGAGACCTCACAGATCATCAAGTTCAACCCATTACCACAGAGCTCAAGGCTAGACCATGGCACCAAGTGCCACGTCCAATCCTGCCTTGAACAGCTCCAGGGACGGCGACTCCACCACCTCCCTGGGCAGCCCATTCCAGTAGCCAATGACTCTCTCAGTGAAGAACTTTCTCCTCACCTCAAGGCTAAATTTCCCCTGGCGCAGCCTGAGGCTGTGTCCTCTTGTTCTGGTGCTGGCTGCCTGAGAGAAGAGAGCAACCTCCTCCTGGCTACAACCACCCCTCAGGTAGTTGTAGACAGCAGTGAGAATGAGCGTTGTACATTCCTGCTGCAGTGCATCTCTGCAACATTTCTGTTGTGCTGAGCGTTGCTGTCTGACTAAAAGAAGGAAAAGCACAGAGTCTTCTTACTTTTAATTGCATTGCTTACTGCTAATTAAAACCCGTGAATGGTGGCTTCCATAATGCTAATTTATGATAGCAAGCCTATATTAACATAAATATTTTATTGTTCAATGAGGACATAAAAAAAATAAATTGACGTCTTGGCAGGCATTCAATGTTTTGGGGATCTATTTTATAAGATATTTTACTGATGAAAATGTGTCTTAAAGCCTTAGCAATATGTTTGGCTTTGGTCTTTGGCAGCAGAAATGCAAGACTCTGCAAGCCAGAAATGTCCCCAGAGCATGCATCTATACTCCTGCTGTAGGTCTTCAGAATTCTCCTTTTTTACAGACAATTGGAAAAATGTTTCAGTGGCTGTTTTCTGATACATTTCCATTTGTGTATGAGCAAATCTCACGTTTCTGCTGTCAGGCTTTCCCATGTTTTATCACATTTTCCTTAAATGATTTTCAAGAGATTGCATTAACTCTTCAAGTTGACAGGAGTAAATACTGGCACGATAAAAGTCTAACGCCGATTCCACAGATAACACCTCATTGCTGGGGAATGTTGTGTTGACTAATGAAAAAAACAGAAGGGAGAGAGCACTTATACTCAAAGTACATCTTACTCTGAAGTGACGTTTATGGAAGGCATCATGTGTGGTTGCTGAGAATATTTAGAATAGAATCAAATAGGTTGGAAGAGACCTCCAAGATCATCCAGTCCAACCTAGCACCCAGCCCTGTCCAGTCAACCAGACCATGGCACTAAGTGCCTCATCCAGGCTTTTCTTGAACACCTCCAGGGATGGTGACTCCACCACCTCCCTGGGCAGCCCATTCCAATGCCAGTCACTCTCTCTGGCAACAACTTCCTCCTAACATCCAGCCTAGACCTCCCCTGGCACAACTTGAGACTGTGTCCCCTTGTTCTGTTGCTGGTTGTCTGGGAGAAGAGACCAACCCCCACCTGGCTACAAACTCCCTTCAGGTAGTTGCAGACAGCAATGAGGTCTGCCCTGAGCCTCCTCTTCTCCAGGCTAAACAACCCCAGCTCCCTCAGCCTCTCCTCACAGGGTTTGTGGTCCAGGCCCCTCACCAGCTTTGTTGCCCTTCTCTGGACACCTTCCAGCACCTCAACATCTCTCTTGAATTGAGGAGCCCAGAACTGGACACAGTACTCAGGGTGTGACCTAACCAGTGCTGAGTACAGGGGAAGAAGAACCTCCCTCCTCCTACTGGCCACACTGTTCCTGATCCAGGCCAGGATGCCATTGGATCTGCTGTATTTTTCTGACCAAACTCTTTACTTGCAGTAGAATCATTCTTTTTGTCTCCTTATTAGTTAAATTTTGTGGCACAATTTGTCTTCCACAATGACATTCAAGTTTCTGACATCAAACTGCCTGATATAGGAGGACTCTGATATTCAAAATTCTGCTTTAAAACATTTATAAAAAAAAAGTTTTCCTAAATAAAACTCTAACTAGCTAATGGCTTAAGTGAAACTGACCCCACCTGGAGTGCTATGTGCAGTTCTGGAGCCCCCAACACAAGAAGGACATGGAACTGCTGGAGCCAGTCCAGAGGAGGGTCACAAAGATGCTCAGAGGGCTGCAGCAGCTCTGCTATGAGGACAGGCTGAGAGAGTTGGGGCTCTGCAGCCTGGAGAAGAGAAGGCTTCGAGGAGACCTTAGAGTGGCTTCCCAGTATCTGAAGGGAGCCTACAGGAAGGCTGGGGAGGGACTATTTACAAGGTCTAGTAATGACAGGACGAGGGGGAATGGGTTTAAACTGGCAGAGGGGAGATTCAAACTAAATGTTAGGAGGAAGTTCTTTACAGTGAGGGTGGTGAGACACTGGCACAGGTTGCCCAGAAAGCTTGTGGCTGCTCCCTCCCTGGAGATGTTCAAGGCCAGCTTGGATGAGGCCTTGAGCAACCTGTTCTAGTGGAAGGTGTCCCTGCCTATGGAAGAGGTTTGGAACTGGATGATCCTTGAGGTCCCTTCCAACCTAAACCATTCTATGATTCCATGAGATTGCCAAGCTACTTTGTTTGGCTTTCTGCTTTCGTATTCTGACTTCTGTTCTTTTGGGGACAGCAGTACTCTGTAAACTTTTGCACAGCCACCTTCCAGTTTCTTCTCCATACAACCAACAGAAGTTTAAAACTTGTTCCATAACAGGCAAGGAGTCAAATGACATCTCTAACAGCAAACAATCTTCTGGCTATCAAAACGTGTGCCCACTCTTACCACTTTGTTTCCATGTTACACCCTTTCCTCTCAGAGTTCAGTTTATTTCTTGGAGAATATATTTTCTGTAGCATTGTCTTTTCCTGTGGCTTGAAAATACCTACATATATTTTCTTTTTCACTCCTGTAATGTAAAGAATTACTACCCCACCTGGAGTACTGTGTGCAGTCCTGGAGCCCCCAACACAGGAAGGATATGGAACTGCTGGAGCGGGTCCAGAGGAGAGCCACGAAGATGCTCAGAGGGCTGCAGCAGCTCTGCTATGAGGACAGGCTGAGAGAGTTGGGGCTCTGCAGCCTGGAGAAGAGAAGGCTTCGAGGAGACCTTAGAGTGGCCTTCCAGTATCTGAAGGGAGCCTACAGGAAGGCTGGGGAGGGACTATTGACAAGGTCTGGTAATGTCAGGATAAGGGGGAATGGGTTTAAGCTGGAGGAGGGGAGATTTAGACTGGATGTTAGGAGGAAGTTCTTTACAGTGAGGGTGGTGAGACACTGGCACAGGTTGCCCAGGGAGGTTGTGGATGCTTCCTCCCTGGAGGCGTTTAAAGCCAGGCTGGATGAGGCCTTGAGCAACCTGCTCTAGTGGGAGGTGTCCCTGCCTATGGCAGGGGGTTGGAGCTGGATGAACCTAAACCATTCTATGATTCTATGATTCTATAAGTAAAAAGAAGAGCACTGGGCAGACAGGGATGTGGAGGTCTATTTCTGTGTGTCGGAGTGGTTTGCAGCCTGTAACAGATGTTCTTGCAGCAGCTGAGAAGAAACTAATAGCTAAACAAAGAGGTATTTAACTGCACACAACATATGTTTGGACAATAGGGTCTTAGGCTTCAAGTCTCCAGATTCTTGCGTGCATTTAAGCAAAACATTCCAAAGGAAGCATTACATATCATTTGAATGCCAGGCAGAAAGACACTCAACCCCAGGCTCCCTTGTTCTGGAAGCTGGACCAAAGATTAATACTCAGGTGTTCATGCCAACAGCACAGAGCTGAGAAACAGCAAGCGACTGGGCAGGCTACTTAGCACAATAAACCTCACTCTGAGCAGGAAAAATTATGCCCCCTTGGAAAAGAGTAACTGTGCTAAAAATCTTCTGGGCCAGGTTGTTTTTTCTGCAGTGGTTCATGCAGAATATTTAGATTTCACAGTATCACAGTATCACCAAGGTTGGAAGAGACCTCACAGATCATCAAGTCCAACCCTTTACCACAGAGCTCAAGGCTAGACCATGGCACCAAGTGCCACGTCCAATCCTGCCTTGAACAGCTCCAGGGACGGCGACTCCACCACCTCCCTGGGCAGCCCATTCCAGTAGCCAATGACTCTCTCACTGAAGAACTTTCTCCTCACCTCAAGCCTAAATTTCCCCAGGCGCAGCTTGTCTGTTCTGCTGGTAGCTTTGGACAGGAGAGTTTGAGCAGCATTCAAGTGGCTACAATCTGTTGTTTATCTTTTTGAAACTGCCTGCAATCACTCTTAATGAAGACCTGCCTGTGCAATGGGCAAGTGTGAAAATCCACCTCAGCACCAGAGCAGACAAAGCCTGGGCTGCATAATGCCTATTTCAGTAGGTGTGTGCACTAAATCTCATTCATAGGTACCTTGCTCCTTCATAACATAGTGAGGTTGGCCTTTCAGAGTCCATATTTAGCAGGCATTGGATCTGCTTGTCTCAGAGAGGGTTGATATATCTAAGAACTGTGCTGATTCTGAGTCGGGTTGCTTATTTTTATGGCAAGCTGAAAAGATGGAGAGACTATGTCTAACAACTCTGAGAAATGTTGCTTACACTGTTCTGTGGTGTTAAGCAGATCGTTAAAAGGTTCTGGTTCATACAGTCATGGAGCAGAAATGAGAATGGAAATGAAGGAACAGAATCCTGTGCAAAAAAGCCCCTCAAACATTCTTCAAGAACCGCACCTTGAGTACTGTGTCCAGTTCTGGGCCCCCCAGTTTAAGAGGGACATTGAGATTGAGATGAGTACTGTGTCCAGAGAAGGGCAGCAAGGCTGGTGAGAGGCCTCGAGCACAGCCCTACGAGGAGAGGCTGAGGGAGCTGGGATTGTTTAGCCTGGAGAAGAGGAGGCTCAGGGCAGACCTTATTGCTGTCTACAACTACCTGAGGGGTGGTTGTAGCCAGGAGGAGGTTGCTCTCTTCTCTCAGGCAGCCAGCACCAGAACGAGAGGACACAGCCTCAGGCTGCACCAGGGGACATTTAGGCTTGAGGTGAGAAGAAAGTTCTTCACTGAGAGAGTCATTGGCTACTGGAATGGGCTGCCCAGGGAGGTGGTGGAGTCGCCGTCCCTGGAGCTGTTCAAGGCAGGATTGGACGTGGCACTTGGTGCCATGGTCTAGCCTTGAGCTCTGTGGTAACAGCTTGGACTTGATGATCTATGAGGTCTCTTCCAACCTTGGTGATACTGTGATAGTGTGATGATCTGAAATATGTCGTGACCATCTCTGTCATTAAGTGCTTGTGTGGGGTTGCAAATCTTCAGGCAAGTGGTAAATGCTGTTTTCTACTTTCCCCTAAGTCAGTTATAAGAATTCTCTTATAACACATTCTTATATGTGTGGGAAATATAAATCCCATTTACATAAGGTAGGAAAATTTGTATTGGCTTCTGTTTCACAGAACTACAGAATCACTGAGGCTAGAAGGAACCTCCTAGGTCGTCTAACCTATTCCCAGCACCAACAGGATCATTTGGAGCAGGTGCCCCAGGTGTGTGTCCATTCAAATTTTTAATATCTCAATGAAGCTACTAATTTAAATAGGCTTAGCCATAAAATAAAACAAGTCTAAACCCGTGGAAAGCAAGACACCTGGCAGGAAGTATGGTAAGCTAACAAAAGGGCAGCAGCTGTAAGCAGAAAGAAATACGCATTCTGCTGCCGTCTTTAAGAACAAAGGAAAGCAAATGCCTGGGAACTGCATCTATTACTGTACTGAAGATCTACCAGAGAAATGTCCTTCATTTCTTAGGTGCTCTTGAGATCCTCCAGGAATGAGGTATGGCATTTGCATGTAAGCTCCCTGATGCAATATCTGGGAATACCTAAGATCATGGTGAAAGAAGAAACGTGGTCATCAGTTGTTCTCATATGGGTGACGCCTTGCTATCAAGAGAGCTTGCATGAGTGCCTGTCCTCTCACAGAAGACATTCCCTTTCACTTACCCTAACGGTGTACACAGAGAGAATGGCATGGGCAGAGGAAAAGACTGCAACTCTGCAGAGGATAGGGTGGTCTTGACAAAGTATACAGGACCTACGCAGTGCCACAGGGCCATGACATTTATCCATCGTTCCCCACATGAGGATTTGGCAGCGTAGGAGCCTAGCTCTGGAAATGTGCATCTCTGCAGTGCCCTTTAAAAGCAGCAGTCGCAGAAATCTCCCACTGTACCCTGAACAATTTCTTCAAAGAGCAGTAATCCCGTGTTTGAGCCTTTGGTTGGGGTTTTTAACTCTGAATGTAAAACTCTCCTAGAAGTAATTCCCTGTGAAGGGAATGTTCGGGGTGAGGGGATAAAAGAAAGTCTTCTTGTATTTTATTTTAATAGAAAACATAAAAGTACATGATTTCACATTTCTGCAGAGAGCACAGTATAATGTTACAAATAACCTCAGGGAAGCCTTGCATCTGAGAGGAGAGTTTGTGTGAGGGCACACAAAGTACGGGTCCCCGGTCATGCGAGTGAATAGCTTGTGACATTTGGCTGTAAGAATGTGAGCTGACTAAATACATTTATTGACTAAAGCCAAGGAAATTATTGACTTTTGAAGTGTACAGGCTGGCAGATGACATCTACAGGAATCCCATTATGTCTGAAGAATATCTTCCAGATGGATTGATGGCATCCACGACATGATGCTTTCTGAAAGAAAAGAGCTGAGAAAGAGGAAACAGGAAGGTCCTCTCTGTCAAGTCCGTAAAAGAAGGCCAATGTTACTATGGAAGATATTACCAAAATGGCTTGAAAAGCACTACTTTTTTTGTTTCCATCACACAGATTTGAGTAATCATGAATCATGCTGTTGTGCAAACATACATCTGGCATTATTTTTCAGTGCTGAGTGCCCACATGTGTCTGAGTACATGACACTCCACGCATGTCAGAGGTCCTCATTTTTTTTTCTAACACATCAGTTCAGTGACAGCACAATTGGCTAAAGAGTAAGCATAATTAACAGTGGCATGTTTAATATTGCTTTGTGATTGCCTTCTATTAAACTGAGATCTTGAGAAAGCATGACAACACTATCAATCATAAGTACCAGCTCAGCTGGACATACGACAGATGTTGGACCGGAGGGATCACTTCCAGGTGCAACAGAAGATTGCATTTCTAACTGGCTCTGGGTGCAGAAATCTAAGGTTGCATGTGCTTCAGAACTGTCACATAGAGAACTGCAGTGGATTTTCTGAAATGACACCAAAACCAACTGTCTTTGCAAGTCTGTGTTTTTAATGAGCATGGGAAGGCAGCAGTGGTAATTCCTGTCAACGTATTGTGTTACTTACTCCCTACACAATGACACAATAAAAAGATTGAACAGCCCCAGCCTTAGTGGAGGCAATAGGCAATACTTCACTAAACTGCTTCTGTGGAAGTGTTCTAGAAATTTCTTCATTGTATATAACTAAAGGACTTACAAACCATTCAAAAGGTAATATTCAGTTCCTATATGCTAACAGCTAGTACAAGACTTCTGGGGGTAAGTGACTAAGGGGAAAATATAAACCTCATGGCTGCATGTCATAGCAAATAAAAGTAGCTTCGAAGTGAAGGATCAGCTTGGAAATTGTGAAGTCCCACTCGTTATGATTTGTATTTACATAGAATCATAGAATGGTTTAGGTTGGAAGGGTCCTCAAGGATCATCCAGCTCCAACCCCCTGCCATAGGCAGGGACACCTCCCACTAGAGCAGGTTGCTCAAGGCCTCATCCAGCCTGGCTTTAAACACCTCCAGGGAGGAAGCAGCCACAACCTCCCTGGGCAACCTGTGCCAGTGNTCATAGAATGGTTTAGGTTGGAAGGGACCTCAAGGATCATCCAGCTCCAACCCCCTGCCATAGGCAGGGACACCTCCCACTAGAGCAGGCTGCTCAAGGCCTCATCCAGCCTGGCCTTAAACACCTCCAGGGAGGAAGCAGCCACAACCTCCCTGGGCAACCTGTGCCAGTGTCTTACCACCCTCACTGTAAAGAACTTCCTCCTAACATCCAGTCTAAATCTCCCCTCCTCCAGCTTAAACCCATTCCCCCTCGTCCTGACATTACCAGACCTTGTCAATAGTCCCTCCCCAGCCTTCCTGTAGGCTCCCTTCAGATACTGATGCCTATCAAATGCAAATCGTGGAATCAGTAAGGTTTGTCAGTTGCATGAAAGCACTCAGGGTTCTCTTAGTGGCCCAGGGAGAAGGATGGGAGTGAGGACACTGAGGAAACAGCAGTGGCCAAGAGAGGCATGTGGGGATGTAGGTTGTGGGAGAGCTCTCTTTCTTGGATATCTTCTTCTCCTTGAATCTGCTGTACAGGCTCTTCAGTCCCAGTTTCTTTTTGCACATGACCTCTTCCCTATCTCATGGCCTGCTACCGTCTTTGCCATACAGAGAAAAAGATGAGGAAAAGGAGGCAGCAGTCCCATGGGATTTTGTCCCCTGTGTGTCACCAAGATGATTAAGGGAATTGAACATCTCTCTTATGAGGAGAGACTGAGGGATCTGGGGCTCTTTAGCTTGGGGAAGAGGAGACTGAGAGGTGACCTCATCAATGTTTATAAATATGTGCCGGGTGAGTGCCAGGAGGCTGGAGCCAGGCTCTGCTCAGTGATACCCAGTGACAGGACAAGGGGCAATGGGTGGAAGCTGAGGCATAGGAAGTTTAATTTAAACACAAGGAGGATTTTTTTTCCCTCTGAGGGTGACAGAGCACTGGAACAGGCTGCACAGGGGAGTTGTGGAGTCTCTCTCTCTCTCTGGAGATATTCAAGGCCTGCCTGGGCACATTCCTGTGTGATCTGCTAGAGGTGATCCTGCGCTGGCAGGGGGGCTGGACTGGATAAGCATTCAAAGTCCCTTCCAGCCCCTGACATTCTGTGATTCTGTAGGTAGAAAACCACTTGCCCTGTCCTCTTGAGGCAGCCCTGCTCTCCCTCATCCCTGTCTCTGTCCCTTTTCATCTGCAGAAGCAGCAGAGTTCATGAGAAACACAGAGACACGATCATTCAATGTAATCCTGTCTTCTTGGGAAGGGTCCCTCCTTCAGTGGTGTACACCATTGCTAAGTGAGATTTACTGCTGTCTGGAAGCCTCTGGGGACTATGGCCCCACCCTGTAGCAGAAGAGCAGCAAAACAAAGATCAGGTCTCTGTACCTGTCAAGGAGTCTGAACATGAGCTGTGGCTTGTCTACTGGGCAAGTCCCTTCGGTTTTCTGTTTCCTGTCTTATTTTTCACCTGCCAAGTCTACTCAGACTGCAGTGCTTCTGAGTCAGGGACAGCAAGCTAAGCACAGTCATCTTGGTTCAGACCGGAATAACACTGGAAAAACACAGGCATTGTCCAGACTGAATACAATACCTACACAGCAAGTAGATGTGGTCCCTCCCTGTCACCAGTGATGACTTGAGGCCATCAGCTAGAGTTCTTGACAAGTTTAGCAGACGTAGGTAGGAATTACTCACTGAGAATCCAGAGATAACAGAGATTTAGTCCCCAAACAACTTTGTAAAAAGGAAAAAAACCTCTTGAAGTGGACCCTGATTGCCAGGACAGTCAATGTGGCATGGGGAAAACACCTGTGCGTGATGAGTCCCTGTCAGGGGCTCTACTTCACCCCTCGTAAGTGCGCTTGCAAGGTAAGATTGATTGGTATATGTGTGCATTTTACACATCAATATGATGTAAGAGCAGCCTGTGTCAGGTTCCAGTACCTCAGGAGACAGAAGATTACTGCTGCCAGATAATCAGATAAACCAGGATGCCTTAGGTAGCAAACCCCAATTGCATTAAGCAGTAAATCATACCCAGACAAATCAGGTAAAATTAGATACCCATTACAAATGTATTTGGCATCAACTAGCCAACTTTAAGATGGAGTGTTAAATTATATTTGTAGACATAAAGAGTTATTTCTTCTCCAGAATTTATATGCTGTCTGAGGTTCACTGACTGCTGTCTGAGGAGATGAACACATAAATTTGTGCACGAAAGGCTACAGGATTTGCCCTGTGCGTTGTACCAAGAATGTTTTCATCTCTCTTCAGAGCCTTTTTCTTAAAAATATCAATAAATCTATGATAAATTACCAGAAGTCTGCAGATTGCTGGAAAATCTTCATTTGTAAAACTCTCCAAAGTATACCCATTCCCACTGAAGATCCTTCTGCTCTGAGGAGGATGAATTTCCCTGGAGGCAACTGATGCTGAGCCAAAGCCTAATTCTACCAAACAAAGATCACATGAAGGCAACTCTTTCAGAATTCTTTAATGAAGAAATGTACCTGACGTGTTTATGTCCAGAAATTTGTGTTTGAATGAGATGAAATTTGAATTTGGAAGCTTTTTAAACTCCACAAATTCAAAGTTTCACAGAATGAAATATGGCGTTGAAGAGCTGGGCATATTTGTGCATCGACTCCACGCCACAGGACTCAGCCAAAAAAACTCCACAGCCTGTTGTGAGGCTCATACTGTCAGCAGTTCATGAAGGTTCCCAGTTAGTCAAGGCTCTTCATTTTTGGAGAAGAAGAATTCAAATTCTTTTGCAAATAGTACTGTGAAATGGATCATAATTCCCACAGAGACACAGCTTTATTAATTGGCTGCAGATTGTATTTCTTTTGTAGAGTTTTGTAAATGTTTTTAATAAAGCTTAAGGTCTGATCCTCCTTGCTAGAAAAGCTTCAATATTAAGCAGACATGAGGCATGTCTATGGAACTGCTACAGAGCCAGGAGTAATGACCCTGATAATCCAGCTCTGAATTCAGGCCATGCTAGAATATCAGGGCAGACACCTATACATATACAGCTTCATCTGTTATACCCCTGTCCCTGTCTCTTGACCTCCACCCTTTAGATATTTATAGGCATCAACAAGATCCCCTCTTAATCTTCTCTTTTCCAAGATAAACAGTCACAGGTCTCTCAACCTATCACAGAATCAACCAGGCTGGAAGAGACATCCAAGATATGTAAACTACCAAGGAGATGCTCAAGTACCACAACAGTGGATGTAAAATGAAGTCCTAGGGTCACTGCTCACTGCTATTTGGGAGAGTCACTCTGATGAACACACACATCAGAATGCAGTTTTGGTGGTCCAGTCCAACCTAGCACCCAGCCCTAGCCAAGCAACTAGACCATGGCACTAAGTGCCTCAGCCAATCTTTTCTTGAACACCTCCAGAGATGGCAACTCCACCACCTTCCTGGGCAGCCCATTCCAATGCCAATCACTCTCTCTGGCAACAACTTCCTCCTAACATCCAGCCTATACTTCCCCCAGCACAACTTGAGGCTGTGTCCTCTTGTTTGGTTGCTGACTGCCTGGGAGAAGAGAGCAACCCCCACCTGGCTACAGCCTCCCTTCAGGTAGTTGTAGACAGCAATGAGGTCTGCCCTGAGCCTCCTCTTCTCCAGGCTGCACATCCCCAGCTCCCTCAGCCTCTCCTCACAGGGTTTGTGTTCCAGGCCTTTCACCAGCTCTGTTGCCCTTCTCTGGACACATTCCAACACCTCAACACCTCTCTTGATGAGATCTCTCACAAGAGAGATTGTTTCAGTTTCTGTATCAACTTCCTGACCCTCTTTAGGATGTTCTCTGGTAGTTCTCTGTCTCTCTTGACCTGGGAAGCCCAGAACTGGACGCAATACTCCAAATGTAGCCTCAACAGTGCAGACATATGAGTACATCTCCACTACATGGTTTGCAAAAGCAAGTGTGCCTCTGTGCTGAGCTCAGGCTCATTAGGTCTTTGGAAAGATCTAGACAAAGAGGTCAAGCGAGAATATATGTATGATTCTACTGACTACTTAGACACCTGCACCCCTGACCCGTTAATGCTGCTTCACAGCCCAAAGCAACAGACTCAGCAGATTTGGACAGGGGGAAATACTATGCTGCAGGCTAATTTTAGACAGATGCAAATCATGGAATGTAGCAGAGGCAGGACACTAGCACTACTGACCTTATTTTCCTGAGAAGGGCAAAAGGGTACATATCTGTGTCGTGAGCATAACGTCCCCAGCCCTGCACTGTATGCTAATACCGCTCTGGCACTCATTCATCAGCGTCTCAGGGAAGTGAATCCTGCTTCATGAATCACTGACAAACAGGGCTTCCTGCAGCACCTTTCTTGCAGTCTCCCAGCCAAGCCCAGGCCCAGCTGCTCTGCCCTGCCTCACCAGCTGCTCTGGCTGCCAGCCAATCCATTCCCTGCAAAATGCAGTTCTGTATTATGGGAGGTAGACAGCTGTCAGTCACTTCATGACTTTAAATAGCCTCTTTGATACCTAAAGTAATCTGATAATGTGGAAAATAATTTTAGGACACCAATCTTTATAACAACAACAAGAACAAAAAATCATAGAACCAACCAGGTTGGAAGAGACCTCCAAGATCATCCAGTCCAACCTAGCACCCAGCCCTACCCAGTCATGGGCACTAAGTGCCTCATTCAGGCTTTTCTTGAACACCTCCAGAGATGGTGACTCCACCACCTCCCTGGGCAGCCCATTCCAATGCCAATCACTCTCTCTGCCAACAAATTCCTCCTAACATCCAGCCTAGACCTCCCCTGGCCCAACTTGAGACTGTGTCCTCTTGTTCTATTGCTGATTGCCTGGGAGAAGAGACCAACCCCCAGTACAAAAATTTACATTGCCATTTAGTGAAAACTAAATGAACCTTTAGCTTACCTAACTTAAACAACCGACAGAGAAGGAGTTAAAGAGAATGAGCCAATAATTTATTAAATGCTCTTTGCAACATTTTTCTCCACAGCTTTAACAAAAATTCCAATTCTTCAGTTGCCTGGCAGACACCAGAGAGAATTCCTTGTGTATATTGTTTTGTACTCTGAGCAGATTACAAATTAGCTGTTAGGTGCTTAGAATTTGCAAAACAATCTATTTGAAAGAGAGGCTGGCAACGTGCAATGTGATTTGGGGGGGGTGGGGGGATAAAGTTATGACTGTTATGCTTTTAAACTGGAATCTTGTTGGCTTTCCTTTAAAGTCAGATAGTCATAAATGATTTGACTGAAAGGATAAATAATATTTGTACGGCATGTTTGGATACAGAATGCCACCCACAGATCAAAGATTACACTCTCAGGGATTTACAAGCCTAAATATGAAGTTGTGTTATGGACTGAGAAGCCAATCTACTCCTGTATGCAATCCATGTTTGTAGACATCTAATGTTAGTTAAATGATAATTATTTTTTTCATTAAGCCTTAATGAAACAGCTAAAACATCTTGACTGCAATGAGTACCAATGCTGAATTGTGCTGTTATTCAGAGGCAGAGCATTAGAAGACATTGAAACTATAGGACAAAAGAGTCCCTGTGCTGGGAGACATTTAGCCTCTGGCAAGCTTTGTGTGTATGTGCAGATTGTGCTGCCCATCACTGGGATGCAACTGAGATGGGATGGCAACTTGTTATGCAGTCCTGTAATAATCAGAGGGGGCTAAAATTTTATCTGGTGTGTTATTCACAAATTAGCTGAAATGCATTTGTTGAATTCTCACCATATATTCTTGCAGAGTGGAAACAGAGGATATAAGTGCCAATGACTGATGAAACCTAGAGACACACAAATACAAAAAGCAAAGGCAGATGATGTCCCAAAGACTAGACTGTGATGG
>WAAF01012414.1:184928-217674 GCA_013400475.1 Tricholaema leucomelas | reverse complement strand
TTGCACACAATATCAGTAATTCTGTTTGATAGGACTGTTAAACCTAGCTAGAAGCTACCTAAAGTAGTCTGATAATGTGGAAAATAATTTTATGACACCAATCTTTATAACAACATCAAAAAAAAATCATAGAACCAACCAGGTTGGAAGAGACTTCCAACGTCATCCAGTCCAACCTACCACAGTATCACAGTATCACAAAGGTTGGAAGAGACCTCATAGATCACCAAGTCCAACCCATTACCACAGAGCTCAAGGCTAGACCATGGCACCAAGTACTCAGCACTGGTCAGGCCACACCTTGAGGACTGTGTCCAGTTCTGGGCTCCTCAATTCAAGAGAGATGTTGAGGTGCTGGAATGTGTCCAGAGAAGAGTGATGAAGCTGGTGAGGGGCCTGGAACACAGCCGTGTGAGGAGAGGCTGAGGGAGCTAGGGGTGTTTAGCCTGGAGCAGAGGAGGCTCAGGGCAGACCTCATTGCTGTCTACAACTACCTGAAGGGAGTTTGTAGCCAGGTGGGGGTTGCTCTCTTCTCCCAGGCAACCAGCAACAGAACAAGGGGACACAGTCTCAAGTTGTTCTGGGGAAGGTCTAGACTGGATGTTGGGAGGAAGTTGTTGCCAGAGAGAGTGATTGGCATTGGAATGGGCTGCCCAGGAAGGTGGTGGAGTTGCCGTCCCTGGAGGTGTTCAAGAAAAGTCTGGATGAAGCAGTGCCATGGTCTAGTTGACTGGCTAGGGCTGGGTACTAGGTTGGACTGGTTCAAGATGTGTCTGGTTAAATAACATTATTCTGTATGATTTTTATTTTCTTCTTTATTTTATTCTCATTCTTTATTATTTTTGGGATGTTAGGCATGCTAAGAGATGGGGATGAAGCTCTAATGCAATAAGTGGTGAAAAGGGCAAGTGTCATGTTCATAAATTGCCAATACATGAGTTTAATTTCTTCTTGTTGTTGTTTCTGCTATTGCCTCTTCTAATCATCGTCTAGGAATCAAGGTAGTATTACTCTAACACTCTGTGTATGTCTGGGACTTGCTTGATGGACTAGTTTTTCACCCATGATCCAATCATAACTCCAAAGAAGAGCTGCTTAAATGTAAGGGCTGTGAAAAGTGTTCATCAAACTGGTTATGAAGGAATTCGTACTCTGATTATCTCCTCTTCATGATTCTTCTTTCCTGTTCCATATTTGAAAGCTTGATGCTGTACTCAGGAAATTGGATTTGATCTTGTACAAGCATTCAGGGAAATAATGTGAGGGGAAAAATAGATAGGTACATAGAGAAAGAATATAGTGCTGATTTTAAAAACACCCTGAAAATTGCAAGTTGAGCCCAAAAAGCTGTGAGATCAGCGTGGAAATTACATGGGCTTTTGTCTGGATGTTAATGATATGTTTGGGTTCGTTGCAGTTTATGTCTTGGTTTTGAGATCTGAAAATCACTTTTTCAAACATCTTGTTTCCTCATGCCTCCCAAAAACACTAAGTTCAACTCCTTTTTTTAATGTGTATAATCAAATGTGGATGAAGCAGAGCTCAAGAGATCAATCAGGTTGGTAAGAGACAGAAGCTGTTGTCGTGGGAGTTTCACCCATGCAGACTGCTCAGGCACGCACTTCTGCACTTCGTCACAGCAGCCTCTGCTTTCCATCCATAGTTCCTGTAGTGGCACCACTGGAGACCAGACACCTCTTCCATGCTCTGTACCTTCCATGCTCAGTACCTTCTCTCTGGCAGGTACTGAGTTTGTCAAGGTGTTGGGATATGCTGAGGGAGCTGGGACTGTTTAGCCTGGAGAAGAGGAGGCTCAGGGCAGACCTTATTACTGTCTACAACTACCTGAGGGGTGGTTGTAGCCAGGAGGAGGTTGCTCTCTTCTCTCAGGCAGCCAGCACCAGAACAAGAGGACACAGCCTCAAGCTGTGCCAGGGGAAATTTAGGCTCGAGGTGAGGAGAAAGTTCTTCAGTGAGAGAGTCATTGGCTACTGGAATGGGCTGCCCAGGGAGGTGGTGGAGTCGCCGTCCCTGGAGCTGTTCAAGGCAGGATTGGACGTGGCACTTGGTGCCATGGTCTAGCCTTGAGCTCTGTGGTAACAGGTTGGACTTGATGATCTATGAGGTCTCTTCCAACCTTGGTGATACTGTGAGACTGTGATATGTGGTTTCAAAACATAGATGAGAAGACAGATTCCTGTCTGCTTCAGCTGCTGGTCATATGTGTAGAAGAAGTCCCAAAGAAGATGGAAGAAACTGAGGCTTATTCCAGAAGTGTTTGTATTGCAGAAGGTGGCTCTGACAGTCTCCCTTTAAGATAATTCCTGCTCCTGATCCACACCCTTATTCAGTGGAGCAGCTATAGCCTGTCAGTTATGCAAAAGAATATTAATACAGTAGTGCTCCTGAAATGAAAGCAAATGCAACACTGTAATTCCAACACCCAGAAAAAGACTGAGTATTGTGAGACTCCAGATAAAGCTACTGAGAGTAGGAAACAAAGCAATGCAGGTGGGGAATGACCTTCATCAATATTGAGCCAGGGACAGAGCAAATTCGTTAGGACTACACTTGACAGCCAGGACTCCCCCTATAGCATATTTGAACTTCAGTCCCTAGGGATGTATGCAAAGAGGGTATTTTTCTGAGCTGTCACTGGCATGTGCATTCCTTTTCCTGCTCTGTAAGGACAGGCCTTTAAAATCAACATATAGTGGTAGTTCTTGACCTCTCTAGGATCAGACATGATGGACAGAGCTTGTGAGGGAGCCAAGCCTACACCCATTCCCTGACTTTGTACATCTGCTGTGAGAAGTCTGCTCCAGAAATGAGAGTCCAAGGCCTGTTTAACACACACAGTGTGATGTGGAGATTTCCTAATTTTTCTTACTCCTGTTACCTCTCAGTCCAAGTCACAACCAAGCCCCAAGAGATGTCTGATTAGAAAGCTGAATTTATTACTGATATTCCTTTCACTTTAAAAGTTTGTTTCAAATAGTTCTCTGCAAATGACACCTTCTCTCTTCAGTATAAAAGGGATGTAATATGCTGCAGAACAAAAGAACTGGTTTTACTAAATTAAGGATAAGCAAAGACTCATCCATGTGACTTCTAAATAATCCAGTACATCACCGTGTCCCCATAAGCAGAGCTGTGATCTTGGGTTTTAGACCCATTCATTTCAAAGACTAAGCATTTGATTCCTGCTTGCTGAGCACTGTGAACAGATAACTGAGGTCAGTTTTCTTTGCATCTTTGCAGTTGTTGTAACCTCATTATTCTGTGAATTATCTTGGCAGTTAGTAATTTTTTAGGTTTAGTTGGTGCCATCTTGTCTGTAGAGCTCTACGGGTGAAAGTACAACATAAAGAAAGGTCACAGCACAAAAAGCGAGTCAGTCTCCATCTTCCAACACTCATAAGACTCCTTTTATTCTGCAATTGTTCATTTACTACTACTTGCTTTTGTTTCTCAGCAACTGCATGATTTCATTCTGCCCATGCAGTTCATGTGAATGTCCTGTGAATGCTAGAAAAATTCCCTTTCTTCCTTCGTGCTGCCTGTTTTTACCATTTCTACTGGAGGTCTGTAATTGGGGTGAGGTAACACACCCTCATGACTCAAACCAGCTAATCTCCAAAAGCACAATAATCAAGAAGCCTAGCGTACATTGGCTTGTCACTGAAGGTTGATATTCAGCAATGAACTATGAGAGGATTTAAGGGAACGATTTTGCCCTTCTCCCCCCACCCCTGTCCTTCTTTAGAAAAGAAACGTCTGATTCATGCAAAAATAATGTATGAACCATTTGCACTGCATTAAAAACAAAAAACAACACACAAACTGCTCGTTATTCCGAGACAATTCTGCCTTCTTCTGCCTGGAATCACATTGCTCTCCTTTCAGATAACTTAGGAGCGAGCCAAAAATATAGGGCGGTATTTGCCAAGATATAGAAGCTAAAATTACACAAATGTCAGGCTAAAAATGGGAAATTTCTAATAGGTTTTAGAGCAACTGTGAGAGCAGGAGCAACGTTTCTACAACGACTGCTTCCCAGTGGCAAGGATCCCTTCTATAGATGCAGTAATTGCCATTAAATGTTATGCTATCGCTTGCCAACAGCGTCCGGAGAGCGGTATCAGCGTGACCGCAGCATTCCGCTGCACTTAAAATAGAAATTAGCAGCAGCAGCTTCATTCTTACAGCCTAAGGGTGGGTAACAACTACTGACCGTTGCAAGGTCGTTCAGTATGAGATGGTCTTTTTGTTCCACATCCACTGTAACAGGGAGGAGGTAGCTGCGTTTATGCTGCCTCAGAAATTTACACCCTTGCTTCTCCTCTCAGAACTCTGCTGCCTGTCAGATGGAAAACTGTGGCCAGCAAGAGCAGGGGATTGATTGTCCCCCCAGAGAATGAATCATAGAATCATAGAATGGTTTAGGTTGGAAGGGACCTCAAGGATCATCCAGCTCCAACCCCCTGCCATAGGCAGGGACACCTCCCACTAGAGCAGGTTGCTCAAGGCCTCATCCAGCCTGGCTTTAAATGCCTCCATACTCAGCACTGGTGAGGCTGTGCCTGGAATGCTGGATTCAGTTTTGGACCTCTCACTACAAGAAGGACATTGAGGTGTTGGAGTATGTCCAGAGATGGGCGACAAAGCTGGTGAAGGGTCTGGAGAGGAAGTCTTATGTAGAGCAGCTGAGGGATTGCTTAGTCTGGAGAAGAGGTGGCTAATGAGAGACCTCACTGCTCTCTACAATTCCCTGATAGGAGGTTGTGGTGGGGTGACAGTCAGCCTCTTTTCCCTGGTATCCAGTGATAGAATGAGAAGAAATGGCCTGAAATTGTACCAGGAGAGGTTAAGGTTGGATATTAGGAAAAATTTCTTTCCTAAAAGGATGGTCAGGCATTGGAATAGGTTGCCCAGGGAGGTAGTGGAGTCTCCATCCCCAGATGTGTTCAAGAAACATGTGGATGTGGCACTGTAGGACGTGATTTAATGGCCGTTGTGGTCTCAGGTCCAAGGTTGGACTCAACGATCTTGGCAGTCTTTTCCAACCATAACAATTCTATGTTTGTCTGGAAACTAGTACCAGAGGACCAGTTACTCATCAGTATTTGTGAAGCACTCTTTTTCCCAGGGGATGTAATGAACTCCACAAATACAAAGTATTAGTGATGCAAATTAGACCAAGTAGATGTGCTTGACCTTCTATTGTTTCCTTGTGTTTAATTCCCATCTCCATCTGAATTCAGTGGAGTTTTGAAATAAGCTTAAGGTTGAAAAACCTTAAAGGCCATTTCTGAATTGTGATGTTTCCTGAACCAGGAGCCCCATTAATTGGTTGTCCTGCAGAATGGATTTTAATTTATTTGGCCTATACTAAATGACTTTCCAGAAACAAGTTAGATTCTGATTCCATGCGTTCCGAACTTCTATACAACTCTTTCTGCACAATTTGCTTTCTTCTTTGTAAATCTCTGCTAGATCCATGAGTTCTTATTTCATTTTGCTTACCTTCATGTATTTTTAAGCCTCTGAGGTCCAAGTTCACTTCTGAAGTCAAATGGGTGAAATGCTGTTGACTTTCTGGCAGTTCTGAAAGTGGCAGTTTTCTCTATCACATGAATTACCATGTTTCCTGTTATTTATTTTATGATACTGGTATTTCACTCACACAATTTTTTTTCTGTACCCATAAGAATTTCCATCTGGAATATAATTTTCTAATCCTGCTGCAAGCCGACATATTCTATTTCACCTCTTAAAGAAATCCAATATTGTCAATCTGCAGAATTCTTTGTGGGAGACAGATGATCTGAGGTGTACTTCTCAGTAAAGAAATCACTGGCCTACAAACTGCCTGCACACATGCCACCTGAGAATGAAGAAGGTGCTACAGTTTAAGTTACTCACACAAAATCACCATAGAATCAGTGAATCAGTCAGGGTTGGAAGGGACCACAAGGATCACCTAGTTCCAACCCCCATGTCATGGGCAGGGACATTCTACCCTAGATCAGGCTGGCCACAGCCTCGTCCAGCCTGACCTTAAACACCTCCAGGGATGGGGCCTCAACCACCTCCAACCAGTTGGAAGAGACCTCCAAGATCATCCAGTCCAACCTAGCACACAGCCCTATCCAGTCAACTACACCATGGCACTAAGTGCCCCATCCAGGCTTTTCCTGAACACCTCCAGGGACAGTAACTCCACCACCTCCCTGGGCAGCCCATTCCAATGCCAATCACTCTCTCTGGCAACAATTTCCTCCTAACATCCAGCCTAGACCTCTCCCAGCACAACTTGAGACTGTGTCCCCTTGTTCTGTTGCTGGCTGCCTGGGAGAAGAGGCCAACCCCACCTGGCTACAACTTCCCATCAGGTAGTTGTAGACAGCAATGAGGTCACCTTCAGATTCACCTTCCTGTTAATAAACAGTTTTAATAAAATAAACTGAGATTTTGAATTATCCAAAACACTTAATTCTGGAAATATTTTGGGGTGTTTGTTTGTTTTATTTATCATTTATTAAATTGTTTGCATTTTAAGAATCTGGAAATTCATTGTCACACTGCCTTGCAAGTTACATAAAATATTTCAAATGGTCCCAAGGCACTTTTCTTCTTGATTTTTATCTTTAGTGTGATTTGCAAATCATCAAATTGCGTCATAGAATCAGAATAGTAGCATGGTTTAGGTTGGAAGGGACCTCAAGGATCATCCAGCTCCAACCCCCTGCCATAGGCAGGGACACCTCCCACTAGAGCAGGCTGCTCAAGGCCTCATCCAGCCTGGCCTTAAACACCTCCAGGGAGGAAGCATCCACAACCTCCCTGGGCAACCTGTGCCAGTGTCTCACCACCCTCACTGTAAAGAACTTCCTCCTAACATCCAGTCTAAATCTCCCCTCTGCCAGTTTAAACCCATTCCCCCTCATCCTGACATTACTAGACCTTGTCATGGGTTATAAGAAAATCCTATCACAAAGATGCCCAGCTCTTTCCAAAGCTTTTCTTACATCAAGGAGCTCTTTGAAGCCAGACAAAAGTACAGGGGGACTTTACTGGAAAACTGGAAAGGAAGCTCATGGGACAGCAGAGGATAGAGGTTCACAAGTAAGGTGAAGGAAGGTCAGTAAAAGCAGAGTGATGAAGGTATTTTACTAGGTGAGTATGAGGAGTACTATGCTTCTCACACTAATTCCTTAAGTGTATTTATGTACATAGTAGTGAACTTCAAAAATAAATAACAATGGTCACTGCTCTTTTAAACTGCTCAGAAAAGCCACTGAGTGAATTCAGTTGAGAAATTAAAAGAGTCTTCTGAACCTGCAGCAAAGGAAGTGTTCCTGGATTCTCTTCTTCATGGGAGGACTATAGAATCATATACATTTTTTTTTCTCTGAGGCTTAAATTGTGTTGTGAAGAATATTGTTAACAGAAGGAAATCATCTGTTAAATGACTTGTAACAAAGGAGTATGTGGCTCGTTCAGTATCACCAAAGACGTGTAGGGTTTTCGCTGTACTCAGAATATTAATACATGAAATTGTAATAATGATTTATTAATTAGCTGAGACTGTCATCACACTTTTCTATAGCTAATTTAAATGACAGCCACAGTGGAGTCTGTTTTGTCTCATGTTCTCCCTTGCAGTAAAATCCAGCAGAGACACTTCATTGGCCATCTGAGATACTTTTATCTTTGCCTTCATGGACCCTAGGGGAAAGGAAACAGGGAAAGAATATGGAAAGAGGATTTGTACTTCATGACTTTGAGACTTCCCTTCAAGCACTGCATTTTCCCCCTCCCTTTTCCTGTTCAATAAGGTATCTAGAGAGAAAGCAAAAGGGAGAGAGAGTGGTTTAAACTTCTTTTCCCAATATCTAAACACAAAACCCCAAAGAAATATCTTCTAAGTGTTTCTGAGCCAGGATTGGAGAGGGATTGTTCAAAGTATAAAATTAAGGAAACGGGTCTGGATTTCATGCATGTAAAGAAATTCTTTCCAATCAGTAATTAAAATAAAACAAGGGAAGGAAGGGGTGTCAGTGTGCAGAGAAGCCTAAAAGCACCCAACCATACAGCAAAAAGTATTTGCAGAAACAGATGCTAAATCAATTAATCCAATTTCCCCAAAAATATTTACTATGCTTGCCAAGGAAGAAGACAAGGACAGAACTTATCATGTCACAGCTCATACCTAAAACACATCCTTAAAAATTTCAGTGTTCCTTGGAGACTCAATAGTGATTCTTGTTCATATATTCTTCACTGAATAGACATGGAAGCAGTGAATGCTGAATTTTAAAGAGAGCCTACTCAAAGATGATCTATCCTGAAAGGATTTAGTAGTCTTTAAGTCCAAGTGCTCCTTCGATTTAACTCTGACAACATTTAGCAGAGAACTGAAGAATCAAACAAGTAGATGGGAGTAGGTGAGGAGGTTTAACTGGGAAGTCACACATGCATTTATGTGCCACATCCATAGACTCCCAGCCACAAAGAAGGCAGCAAATGGGCTACCAGAGCTTGTTTTCAGTGCTTCACCCAACCAAGGTGCAGAAGAGGAAAATATTCATTTTGGAAGAAGGCATTCAGTGTATTTTTCCCCACAGACAACCCAACAATCAAAACTATTGTTTAGCTTGGAAGAGACCTTTAAGATCATTAAGTTCCAATCATTAACCCAACACTGCCAGGTCTCCACTAAACTGTGTCACTCAGCACCACATCTACAGGAGGTGTTCAAAAAAAGACCGGATGAGGCACTTAGTGCCATGGTCTGGTTGATTGGACAGGGCTGGGTGCTAGGTTGGACTGGATGAGCTTGGAGGTCTCTTCCAACCTGGTTGATTCTACTACTCTATGATTCAGGGGTTTTGACCACGTCCAGGCATGGGGATTCCACCACTTCCATGGCCTTAACAACACTAGGAAATGATTGTTCCTATGCTTAATTCTGATTAAAACAAGGAACTCCACAAAGCATACAAGATCACTCAAGGTATTTTTAAACATATATATATAATCACTCTGTATTAATAATATCTTGAAGTATCAGGGAATGAGTGTCACTGCATCACTGCATCTTCCCCTGGGCCCTTGGGATCAGCTCTTTTCAATTACATGATTCCCCAGACACAATCATAGATGGTTAAAGCATCCCACAGATTTGTGCTTTGTCCATAACCTCTTCCCACATTGTAACAATTTGTTACTTGAGTGTAAATCTGATACTTTTGGCTTGAAAACAAAGTGTTAGACAATCTGCAAACATGACCTCATCACTTTGGGCAAGGTGGAAAGGGTCTCTGATGTGGTATACTCATTGTTGGCCCCCTGATATTAGACAAAAATCTGACAGTAAACCCGTTTTTTAGATGGTGTCTGTTTTCCTTTTTGTTAGCCTTTTTTACGTCTCTGACTTTTTCACACTTTGGGATGTAGCCACACTTCTTTTTTATTCCCCTTTTTTATATATTTGGGTCTGTGTTATGATTCAGACTTCTAGCACGTATTATCAAGCAGCTGTGTCTTGTAGCAAGTCTGGTAAACCTGAGAGAGAAGCGATTTGCACAGTCTCACAGTATTATCAAAGGTTAGAAGAGACCTCGTAGACCATCAAGTCCAAGCCGTTACCAGAGAGCTCAAGGCTAGACCATGGCACCAAGTGCCACGTCCAATCCTGCCTTGAACAGCTCCAGGGACGGCGACTCCACCACCTCCCTGGGCAGCCCATTCCAGTAGCCAATGACTCTCTCAGTGAAGAACTTTCTCCTCACCTCAAGCCTAAATTTCCCCTGGCACAGCTTGAGGCTGTGTCCTCTTGTTCTGGTGCTGGCTGCCTGAGAGAAGAGAGCAACCTCCTCCTGGCTACAACCACCCCTCAGGTAGTTGTAGACAGCAATAAGGTCTCCCCTGAGCCTCCTCTTCTCCAGGCTAAACAATCCCAGCTCCCTCAGCCTCTCCTCGTAGGGCTGTGCTCGAGGCCTCTCACCAGCCTCGTTGCCCTTCTCTGGACACGTTCAAGCATCTCAATGTCCCTCTTAAACTGGGGGGCCCAGAACTGGACACAGTACTCAAGGTGTGGTCTAACCAGTGCAGAGTACAGGGGCAGAATGACCTCCCTGCTCCTGCTGGCCACACCATTCCTGATGCAGGCCAGGATGCCATTGGCTCTCTTGGCCACCTGGGCACACTGCTGGCTCATGTTCAGGCGGGTATCCATCAGCACCCCCAGATCCCTCTCTGTTTGGCTGCTCTCCAGCCACTCCGACCCCAGCCTGTGGCTCTGCATGGGGTTGTTGTGGCCAAAGTGCAGCCCCTGGCACTTGGACTTATTGAACACCATCCTCTTGGACTCTGCCCATCTGTCCAGGTGATCAAGGTCCCACTGCAGAGCCCTTCTGCCCTCCAGCCCAAGCACATCTGCCTCCAGTTTGGTGTCATCTGCAAACTTGCTGATGACAGCAAGTTTGACTTGCTGATGACTTGCTTTATTTCACCATTTCACAGACTCTACTCTTGCCTTTCTCCAGCTTAAGTAGTCTCCTCTAGGAGCAAACTTTTACAGATATTATGGAAAAAAAAAGAAAAAGAAATGAAACCCCAAGCAAATGTGGGAGAGCATTAGCCAGCAGGAATTCCTTCCCATTTCCATACGCAGACCTCCTCCCTGGAGGTGTTTAAGGCCAGGCTGGATGAGGCCTTGAGCAGCCTGCTCTAGTGGGAGGTGTCCCTGCCTATGACGGGGGGTTGGAGCTGGATGATCCTTGAGGACCTAAACCATTCTATGATTCTATGACTTCATGCACTGCTGTAATTTGTTACAGCAATCAGTCTGTGCTATCAATTTATGTAGTGCTGTATGTTAGATGTTTCCACTTCTAGATGAAAGTGGGAAGGGGCTAGGCAGTGCTGAACAGCAGTAGGTGTGCACGTGGGCTGTCAGTGTGGAGCACTCTTAGTCCTTGTGGTTGTCCAATGCGGCTCTCAATGTGATGGCAAGGCAACCCGCGGTCCTTCTGGAGCCAGGCTTTCCCTTTGGCAGGCACAAAACCTTAGGCCCTCATTTCACTTGTACTCTCTGTACCTCCTGCTCTCCGTATGGCTCCAATCAGTTAGCACAGACCTCATGGTGTGCTAACCACTGGCAGGAGAGAGCTGGTATTTCAGTGCTTTGCTTTTGCACTGCACAGTTTGACTCAGAACTGCTATTTCTGCTTCTTCCTGAAAAGACTGACAAACTCATCAAAGCTAAAATTCATGAGACCTGGGGCAGGGGGGAAGCAAAGAAATAAAGGTAATATTTCCTGAACACAAAGATTTTGGTGAAACCTGGTTAAATTCCCTTTAGGTCATCTACTAGCACTCAAGGTGTTTTTCACACACCAGACAGTGCAAAGTGCAATATATTCCCTCTCCAGCTACGAACAGCACGAGCTTACTTCAATCATCCTAAGGATTTGGTGAAACAAATTCCCTTTAGGTGATCTCTTAGCACTCAAGGTGTTTTTCACACACCAGACAGTGCAAAGTGCAATATATTTCCTCTCCAGCTACAAACAGCACGAGCTTACTTCCACCATCCTAAGCATTTGGTGAAACCTGGTTAAATTCCCTTTAGGTGACCTACTAGCATTCAAAGTGCTATTCACACACCAGACAGTGCAAAGTGCAATATATTCCCTCTCCAGCTACAAACTGTACAAGCTTACTTCAATCATCCTAAGGAGAAACACAAATGCACAAAACTCAGGTATCCAGACGCAGCTGATGGATTTCTTTCAAAGTTCTGTAGCCAAAACCTCTCTTCTCTATCCATCACTTCACCAAGCTCTCAAGTTTGAGTTGTTCTTTTTTAAAAGAAATCAAAAAAAAAAAAAGCAAAGAAAACCAAACCAAAACCAACCAACCAAAATAAAACCCCACAACCCAAACCAAACTGAAAAAAAAACCCAAATCCCCAAAATGAACAAACAAATAAAAATCAAGAAAGCAAACAAAGAAACAAAGGGGAAAAAAATGTTATGACTGCTATGACCTTTGGAAAATGCCTTCTTTCTTTCCTTTTTTTTTGGGGGGGGAGGTCATTTGTCTTTTTTTTTTCCTCTCTTTTCCTTTCATTCCAATGCCAATCACTCTCTCTGGCAAGAACTTCCTCCTAACATCCAGCCTATACTTCCCCTGGCACAACTTGAGACTGTGTCCCCTTGTTGCTGGTTGCCTGAGAGAAGAGACCAACTCCCAGCTGGCTACAACCTCGCTTCAGGTAGTTGTAGACAGCAATGAGGTCACCATTAAGCTGTAGAAAGCATGAAAATAATGACAAGCTCAAGTCTTTTCCATATACAAATACAGCTTCAAGAAGAAGAGTATCTGTCCAAATAGTATATAGCCCAAGAGATCAGGGTAGAAAGAGATTTGGAGAGAGGTCCTCCCAGTCAGGCTGAGGATCTAGACTGAGAATGGCCTGGACTCCTGCTAGTAATTGGAGAAATGAAAAGAGAAACAGGATTCAAATGGGGCTTTTAACCCAGGAAAAACTGCAAATTATGGGAAGGAATCACCAAAGACATTGGGTTTTGTTTGTTTCTTTGGTTTTTGGATATTTGGGTTGGGCTTCTCTTCTAATGAGATCTTTATGAAAGTGCGTTATTTTACCGCTGCTCTATCTGAAGAGGAGGAGGAACGGAAGGATGGTCGCAGTGTGGCACCACACCACAAGATGACAAGAACCAGAAGCTGACCTCAAACCAGAATTCAGCTAAAACACTGCAATTACATTAAAATTTGAAGATCCAAACTACCAAAATAAAATGTTGATAAAACAGGAGGTCTCATGGTCTGTGATTCTTCAGACAAAACCTAGTCTTAACAGCACATCACACGTGGAAGTGGCAAATACCCTCCACAGGATCATCTCCTCTGTGTCCTCCTTATTATCTCTGTCTTTGTTGGAAGAATCATGAAGAAAGTCTTGTTTTCTCTGTTACCACATGTCATCTTAGCATCATTCACCTCCAGTTTTACTCTTCCTTCCTATTTTATGCCATACTTTTTCTAATTCTCTTCTGAACTTCAAGTTTAATGAATTCTCATCCTATTTTAACAGCTTTCTCGAGTCCCTGAGCATATTTACTTGCTGAGTCCCAACTACTTCCTTCTTCTCTCCAATGCCATGTGAAAGACCTCTCCTGTGGTTCATAGAGGATACTGAGTTCAGTCTCTGGGCAATCAATTGCTGTCAGATTAGAATCTAAGCTATGAAAGTTCCAGGAACATTGTAAAACCCTCAGGTCTAGTCATAGTTTCAATTTAGGTGTTTGGGGACAAATGTCTGCATTGCACACACAGCAAGCACAAACAGCATTAACATTCTTGGTCCTGCCTCAATACAGTGGTTGCATTAAAACATCTCTTGCACTCTTCTTCCAGTGGTATGGTTCTCTGACAATTAGCAACTGTGTTGACAGAGTCCAAATATCCACAGAGGCCAAACATCCCAAAAGAGCTCCCCAAGGGTTGGACTGTGGCTGAAATGAGTTGACGAGTCAGTGTCAGACAGTTTGCAAAGCTTTATATGTTCCATGAATAAACAAGGGCATGACATACTCTGCAGCTGGCAGGTTTTACCAGCTCCATATTTACATGCAAAATGTTATTCTTAAGGAAATTGAACTATATGACCTCCTAGGGTGTTTTCCAGCCTCATTTATTCTCTAAGTCTATGGAAATTACACTAAAATTACATTTAAAAAAAAAGAAAATAAAGAAGAAGAAAAAAGAAACAAAATTAAAAACAAAGCTTCTGCAGAAAGCTTTGATTTCATTCAAATAACAAATAACTTGATTTCATAGAATCAACCAGGTTGGAAGAGACCTCCAAGATTCATCCAGTCCAACCTAGCACCCAGCCCTAGCCAGGCAACCAGACCATGGCACTAAGTGTCCAATCTTTCCTTGAACACCTCCAGGGATGGTGACTGCACCACCTCCCTGGGCAGCCCATTCCAATGTCAATCACTCTCTCTGGCAACAACTTCCTCCTAACATCCAGCCTAAACCTCCCCTGGCACAACTTGAGACTGTGTCCCCTTGTTCTGTTGCTGTTTGTCTGGGAGAAGAGGCAGACCCCGACCTGGCTACAGCCTCCCTTCAGGTAGTTGTAGACAGCACTGAGGTGACCCCTGAGCCTCCTCTTCTCCAGGCCAAGCAACCCCAGCTCCCTCAGCCTCTCCTCATAGAGTTTGTGTTCCAGGCCCCTCACTGGGTAATTTCTGCAAATGTTAGGAAGGAAAATTTCTCCACCTCTGCTTCAGCAGGTGACAAATGCTGGTGAAATAACTGTGAAGCAGGAACAGGTCGTGGCTCTCACCATGCCTGACTTTGCAACCCCTGAGCTCACGCTGAGCGGTGCTTGCTCCTTAGAGCCGTTTCGTCGGAGCCCATGTGAATCCAAAGTACACTGCCCATGCTGTGGGTCAGGTCTGCCTGTGCTGTGTGTAAGGGCTGAGGAATCTGGCACCCAGCACATGCAATCCTCTCTAGAGTCGGTCCCAAGCCCAAAACAAATACAATCGATGCACTTTAAACATCTCGCCCCCTTTGTGCACATCTAGCGACTACAGCCTTTCTTTGTGCGCCAGCCTTCTCGCATGGCCTGACCATTTCAAACAATTTCATAGCCATGGGAGTGCTAATTAAAACATTCAGCAGTTTTACTGTCTGAGCAGTGTAAATATGATGTAAAAAGAAAATTAAAGAGCATTTACACAGATGCATACTTGTTCATTGTAGCTATAAAATCGAGCTGCAGGGACCTGGCAAGAGCAAGAGTCTCTTAGTCTTCAAAATAAGTTATTCAGCAAAAAGAAAAAATTAGACACCAAGCTTTAGCTTGGAAGAGTTATTCTTTGTTAGGTTCATTTTTTATTCATTCCTCCAAAGCCACATTTCCCTACTTTTTTTCCCTGGTTTATAATACTAGTCACTCAGCTTACTGCTAAAATGGGTTGAGAGATGATTTGAAATAAAATATTTGCTTCACACTCTTGAGGTTACAGTACACACACAAAACTATTTTCCCTTTTACTCATGCAACAGACTCCTTTGGACAGTCAATCCTTGTCACAGGGAATAAAATCTCCTGAAATATCAGTGACAGGCTATGCCTAGGATAGGCAAGGCATTCTGGGGAACCTTATTTTCCAGCGCTGGTTGATGTTTCAGTCTGGGATTTCAAGAACACTGACTGCAGTTGTTTACACTGCAAAGAAAGGAGCTTTTTGATCAGGGGAAGCTGAGTCACTACTCCCTGTTAGTTTTATCATTTCGCAGCGAGCGAGAGCTGATGCCTGATCTTTCTCTGACCTTTTAGGCAAACTTTTTTTTCCACATTCCCAGGCTGTTGTATTTTGTTTAATCACATCTCTCTGATATTCAGAAGAATCAGATACTTTTTCGTTTGGTGTTACATGATGTCATAGGCAAAAGCAGCATAAATCCCATGAGGTTACTCTTGGGTCAAAATGGTTCACTGAGAGGATGAGACTGAGTCTTGAGCTATTTTCAGGGTGTGGAGGGGGGAAGGGGTGAGTTGGTTTTCAGTTTTGTTTTGCTTTGTTTTGTTTTGTTTTCCCACAGACATCATAAGACAAACAGAGCCTGGGTCAGGTAATGTAAACAACAGACTGCAAACCCATTGCCAAAAACTGTAACCACCCAACCATTTTTGAAGGAAACAGAAAAGTCATTTAAGTGACACACGTTAATAGTATTGAATTCAAAACACTTGTTTTGACATCCAGATGTTGGAAAGTGCCATATCCTGATTAACAAAAATATTTTCTGGTCTTTCAGATCTTCCTTCCATATTTTGATCACGGTTCAAGTTTTGGAGAAATTCTTTCCCACTACTGTCCACTGATCACATCACTGAAGCATTTCAAAATTTTCACTTGTTTCCTATAAGGAAAAAATGGAAAGCATAACCACAAATATTTATGTTAGTGTCAGTGCTTATTATTGGAAGCTTAGTTCAGTCTGCTGCAGTGCCATTGCAAGAGCATACCAGCAGATATGGCTTCCAGCTCCTCCAGGCATTCGAGAACAGCATCAGCACTCACGATCTTTATAACCTGGTAAAGACAGAGTATTCCAAATGGAAAGGTGTGAGTGACATGCAGAAATGTCCCTGTGCAATTGCTTCTAACTGGAAAGCTTGAAAAGGTATGGCAGTATTACCAACAGGAATGAATTCTAGCCATAAGTGAGCTTTGGAGTGCCTTGGTCACGGAAAAACTGAGAGCAAGAGGAGTGTTAACTCCTTCAGAGCAACCACTGTTCCTATGATGCTCTGCAGCTAGGTGATTGCTTAGCTGTCTGCTGTTTGCTATTATATTAGGACCAAGAATTTGTCCTGTAGAATGCTGGTGAGGAAGGGGGAAATTTCAGGGAGAGAGAACTTAGCTCACCATACAGTAAAACCTCTTTAGCTTTCAGTACTTTCTAAGGATAGGTAAGTGATGAAATTCCCAAGTTCATAAAGTTATATTGACTGATAAGACAGGGGCTTTCTTTTTAAGTGGAAAGCATCACCAGTGATCACGATGCCAGTGCAGAGTTCCCTTTTCACAGCGGCTCGTGTTTCCCCGGCACACAGACAGCTGTGTGTTCTTGTCATTGTCCATCCTTGTGGAGCTGGCATTGCTCTTCATAGTGATAATAAATGAAAGACTGTGGCTCTGATGAATAACAGGGAATATAATTACCTAGAAGAAAAAGATTTGGGATAGAAGGCTCAATAATGTTCCTCCTAGCCTACCTACTTTCCTCTTTTGTTTTGCATATGGTAAATCTCAGCCTTACGTTTGTGACAAAGGAGCCTCACTGTAGTCTTACTGCTGCTGTTGTAGTCTTACTGCTAACTGTATTTGATTAAAAAACAGACTTGCAATTGCTGTGAGGGTTTACAATCACTGCTGTTGGGGGGTTGTGCAATGTTTTAGCTTGCCTCTTATTCACTGTCTCAGACTGCTTCACAACAGAGGCACACAATACTCCCATACTTCAGGAAAACCTAATCCCACTTCTCCTTCCCAGGTGGATAAACTCTTTTCAGCTGGGAAAATAAAGGCTCTTCTTCCAAAAAAATGTTGTCAAACCTACCAACAAAGGGAGCTAACTGCCAGGAAGTTATTGAAATATAAAGGCAGTAACAACCACAGAGACAGCATCTCAGTAGCTTAATCAAAAGCCAAAAGAAGTTTGGGGCATGATGAAGTACAGCATTCAAGTTCTGCTCAACCCTGGGCCATAACTACAACTATATTCAATTTCTCTTTATAATCTATTTTGATATCTTTTCACCTATCAACCAAGCAGTCTCATTTTCCAGAACTTTAAGTTTTATGGGCCATTTAAATTTCTTCCTTTACTTTATGGGAAAGACACATTGCAAACATTGGGCAACATCTTGCAAAGTCTTGTCCTAACCTAACACGACCGAGCAGTGTGGGAGGAGGAAGTAATGACTTCCCTCTGACCTGTGTAGCTGACATGAAGTCTGCCAAGAATCACAGCCTCTTTGCTCGGGGGAACACAGGAGCAACTCTTCAGAGGGGAAGTGGGGAAGGGGGGGGGGACAGGGGAGGCAGGAGAGGGCAGAAGTATGTCTCTAACCCTCCTGTGCTCCATGTGGCAGAAGAGAGTGGCTGCACCACTTAAAAAGGAGTAGTAAATTCCTGTTCACCTTTCCCCCCAGCATCAAGAGTTTGCTTGTGAAGGGTGGGGTGATGTAGCTTTGCGCTATTGCTTCCCGGATGGGTATGGTTTTGCGGTGCCCACAACGTGGGGTGGCATATAAGACACATTTGGAAAAGAAAATGGTTTTCCTGCAGGGCCAGAAAGACAGAGCTGTGCTGTAAGGATGGAATTTCACAACAGAACAAAAATAAAGCACAGTGTTGTTCCAGAATGTCTTGATTCTTATTCTAAACAGTAATAAACCCACCTCTCAAACCCCAGTCCGGACGAAATATTAGCATTCCCTCCACTCTGGTTACAGCTCACATCCCTCTTAATACCTCTTGCTCTGCCATGAACTATTTGTATAAGAAAGGCTTATGTTTGAACTGGAATTGGCACAAATAGTTACCCATTGGATATTCCTTTTCTGCAGAAATCTGATCTCTTTCAGTGCTTCACAAATCACAGAATTCACTGAGGACAGAGGCCTGTGTTTGCTTCTTCTCCAAAGAGAATAAAAAATTGTCAGTAACCCTGACAGTTTCCTGTAGTGTGGCTCTCACAGCTTATTCCAGATGAGCCAAACATTAAACTTGCCATAAAAATGTTATGATGGGAGGATGTATCTCCCACAGTACTCCAAAATTATTTAGTGAGTTTTGCCATCATCACCCCCCCGGGCTGTAACCATTTCCCAGCTCTTCTGAGAGGTAAAACCAGTAAGAATAAACTTAAAGGCAGAGCATAACAATGACAAATTAGAGGAACAATTATCACAGACAGCAAAGACGACCCAAACTCAGCACAGGAATGACAGTTGCTTCTGTGTGCTTTGTGAACAACTTGAGGTCACCTACTTGGCCACAGCCAGTCCATCAAGAGGAGTTTGCAAGGATTCGCCCATGTCTGTGTGCCTTTAGGACTAAGCAGAGGCAGGGAGACTGGAGCTGTACTTTTAGCAGGAGGTTATCACAGTCTCACAGTATCACCAAGGTTGGAAGAGACCTCACAGATCATCAAGTCCAACCCTTTACCACAGAGCTCAAGGCTAGACCATGGCACCAAGTGCCACGTCCAGTCCTGCCTTGAACAGCCCCAGGGACGGCGACTCCACCACCTCCCTGGGCAGCCCATTCCAGTAGCCAATGACTCTCTCAGGGAAGAACTTTCTCCTCACCTCAAGCCTAAACTTCCCCCGGCGCAGCCTGAGGCTGTGTCCTCTTGTTCTGGCGCTGGCCACCTGAGAGAAGAGAGCAACCTCCCCCTGGCCACAACCCTGCCTCCACCACATACTCACTGTGAGCTCTTAGTGACTCAGCTGGCCCCAGGTTCCTTATTCTTTACCCATTCTCCACTTGCTTTACAGAGGTGTGTACAAAATGCCCAGCAGAAAAATAAGTATTCATAGTCTTTATTGACCACTATGAAAGGTCAGCCACTGACAACTGTCAGGCTGCCTCTGATTTCACCAGTGACTGCCAGCTGAGGATGTGCCCCTTAAGGTTTTCTTCTCACTGAGCAGCTGCTGCTCCTTTACAGTCTCTTTGGTTATGTCATCATAAGCTTTTTAAAATGTGGGTAAGGACCCTTAAAAATGCTTTATGCTCTCAAGAGATCTGGGATTTCTCAAAAGAAAAAAAAGAGTTCTGATGTTTCTCAAGTCTCCCTCCCTTTTCCCTTCTGAAAAGGCTTTTAAAATGTGGAATGTTGTGGGAAATTACTCAGAATGTAATAAAAATGTACGTGTAGAAGAAAAAAAAAAAAAAGAATGAAGTTAAAAAAACCACCCTAGCTCACAACTTCCTTGGCTGGAGTGATGTCCCAGGGCTGGATCTAGCTCAGCAATGCTCTTTGGCCTTTCTCTGGTTTTCTCTTTCCAGGACCACATCCCTCATTTAGCCTCCTCTTCCAGGACCCTCTCTCTCACCCACACACCACATAAATATACAGACACATGGAGCTCTGACACACATTTCTTTCTATGGCACAGGATATCCCCAAAGCTTCTTTTCTTTTTTAGGAAGTTCAAACAGTCCCTATTCAAAGCACCTCCTTTGCTCTGCTCTCTGGTCTCCAGCTAGATACAAACAGTCAAAAAAAAAAAAAGCAACAAAAAAAAAATCCCCCAAAACACTCAACCCACAGATCTGTCTTCTTCTTTTTTTTAACCATTTGGCCACTGCATCATTCATTTTTCATCTATACATATCTCACAACAAGTAAGAAAAAACACTTCTCAAAAGTACCTGCTGTTCAGGGGCTTTTTGTCTTTTACAGTGTTCTTTTATGGCTGCTCATTTTACATGTGTGCACTTACAGCTCACCAAAGCTTCTCTGACAAATACTTATCATAACTTAAAACCAAATGTGCATGGTAACTTCATAAAAGGTCTTAATAACCATCCAAAAAATACATATATATCATAGAATAGAATCAGCCAGGTTGGAAGGGACCTCCAACATCATTTAGTCCAACCTAGCACTCAGCCCTAGCCAATCAACCAGACCATGGCACTAAGTGCCTCATTCAGGCTTTTCTTGAACACTTCCAGGGATGGCAACTCCACCACCTCCCTGGGCAGCCCATTCCAATGCCAATCACTCTCTGTGGGAAGAACTTCCTCCTAGCATCCAGCCTAGACCTCTCCCAGCACAACTTGAGACTGTGTCCCCTTGTTTTGTTGCTGGTTGCCTGGCAGAAGCGACCAACCCCACCTGGCTACAGGTATATATCATAGAATCATAGAATCACAGAATCAGTCAGGGTTGGAAGGGACCACAAGGATCATCTACTTCCACCCCCCCTGTCATATATACATATATATATGCGTGTGTGTATATATATATACACAAATGTATAGATGTGTATATATGTGTCTATTACGTATATCATGTATATATTTTATGTATATATTATGTATAAATGTATATATACACATAGAATGATGTTGACCCCAGGTCTTTTTCCTCAGGGCTGCTCTCAGCCATTCACCACCCAGCCTGGATTTGTGCTTGGGAGAACAGTCAGTTGTTATATGTTGGATGAGGGAAATCAATGGTTTTTCCACCTTATGATCCATGGAATTTTTAGAGAAACTTCATAGAATGAGATTTTCTGATCATAGAATCATAGAATCAACTAAGTTGGAAGAGACATCCAAGATCATCCAATCCCACCTAGCACCCAGCCCTGTCCAATCAACTAGACCATGGCACTAAGTGCCCCATCCAGTCTTTTCCTGAACACACACACACATATATATATAGAGGGGAGTTAATTCAAATATTTGCAATATAAAAGCAGCTCCAAATGTTATTGTTTTGGTTTTAAAAAAAAGAAAAAAAAGAGTTAACTTTCTTATCCAGAATTCCCTTCAAAAAGCACAATGTTCAGCACTACAGCTGTGTGAGTCATTCTCTCCTCCCCTTTTATACTCCTAAATACTTCTGCAATTGCCATGTACCAAATTGCACACTATTTATGCCTTCTCCAATAGAAAAAAAAAAGCTGAATGTTTTTATAATTGAAAGGTCTATTGAGGATGATAATTACAATTCAAATGAATATTACAGACTTAAGCTTACTGACTTGAGGCTCAGGTTGAATTAAATGACTCATGTGCGACTCAGCGGCGTACAGATGGGCTTTTCAAAGTAGCTTAGAAGCATGAATTCAGGAGAACATTTCATGACGAGACTTAACTGAGGAGAACTTAAAGACAAGGAGGAGCGTGTCCAGCAGATCAAGGAAGGTTCTCCTCCCCCTCTACTCTGCCCTGCTGAGACCTCATCTTGAATACTGTAGTCAGTTTTGGGCTCTCCAGTTTAAGAGGGACAGGGATCTGCTGGAGAGGGTCCAGCGGAGGGCTATGAGGATGATTAGGGGGCAGGAGGGCATGGCTTATGAGGAGAGGCTGAGGGACCTGGGGCTGTTTAGTCTGGAAAAGAGAAGGCTTAGAGGGGATTTGATAAATGTTTCTAAGTATCTGAAGGCTGCCAGGAGCAGGGGGACAGGCTCTGCTCCTTGCTCCCTGTGATAGGACAAGGAGCAATGGGTGTAAGTTGCAGCACAAGAGGTTCTGCCTCAACACAAGGGGGAACTTCTTTACTGTAAGGGTCACAGAGCACTGGAACAGGCTCCTCAGAAAGGTAGTGGAGTCTTCTTCTCTGGAGCCTTTCAAGGCCTTCTACTGTGATCTGTGTTAGATAGTATTGTCCTGCTCTGGCAGGGGGCTTGGACTCAATGATCTTTTGGGGTCCCTTCCAACCCCTAACAACCTACGATCCTATGGTCCCTGCTCAGGGAGGTAATTGAATCCCCTCCTGGCCTCCCTTGCCTTCCCAGTTGCCCTTACACAACAGGTATGGGGCTCTGGAACTGGAGAGTCAGGCTATGGAGGAAGTAGATGAAGGTCCATCCAGGGGGTTGCCTGGGGTGACTCAGCCTGTCCCACACAGTAGGACTACTTGTGTTAAGAGAAAAAAAAAGGAGAGCAAGTGTTGTAGGTGAATCCCTCCTGAGGGGAACAGAGGGCCCCATATGCTGACCAGATCCATCCCACAGTGACTTCTGCTGCCTTGTTGAGGCCGGGTCAGAGATGTTGTTAGGAAGCTCCCTGTGCTAGTTTGAGCCTAGCTACCATGTTTTGGTGAGAAGAACTAGATGATAGGCTGAGAAATGAAAANCTGTATATACTGTAAATATCTGCTTGTAAATTGTGCCAGCTGTAAATATAAGCTTCATTCAAATTTCCAGAGCTGCTGAGTCTAGTCTGGGTGATTTCTAAAAGTGTGGGGGGCGGGGGACACCCAAACCATCACACTCCCTAGTCAGGTAAGGCCCTCTGTTATCTGTTACTGGTCAGAGAGGTTGGAAGCGATGACCTCGAGTACAGAAGCACCAAAGCAATTGAAAATGACTTCAAGGCACAGGGGAGATTGGTTGAAGGATCAGGAGCCTTCCCTGGAGGTGCTGAAGAATTGTGCAGATGTGGTGTTTCAGCATACAGTTCAATGGTCACGGTAGCGGGGTTATGGTTGGACTTGATGATCTTAAAGGTCTTTTCTAACCTTAAGGATGCTATGTTTCTATGATTTATTTCCCTATTTGACCACTCCATACACGAGTATAGCTTAGATATGTTAGTTTAGAAAACAGTGTGCTTAAATTAACGTTTCACTCTTTAAAAGCCTTTTTATTTTTTAATTTATTTATTTTATTTGTTTAATTTTAGGCCACTGAAGGACATAGAGCTGAGTATATTAAGGCCCTGGGGCTGACCAGTTGGGTCACTTCAGCTCTTGCCTCAAGCTGGTCGAAGTGTTCTTTTCCACTCCAGCACGTGGCCCGCACTTGCTCTTAACAAGCAAGATTTTCCCACTGCTAAACTCCCACTCAGTTCTGATTTGGGAGATTCAAGGTGGAGATTAAGGAGAGACCTCTGTCAGGGTGAGTTTCACCCACTAAGTGCTTCTGTCTTGCCACTGTTGTTGCAAAGGCCATCTTGGTGCCACATATACAAGCACGAATCCAGGCTGGGTGGCGAATGGCTGAGAGCAGCCCTGAGGAAAAGGCCTTGGGGTTCTGGGGTGATGAGGACCTCAACATGAGCCAGCAGTGTGAGTGCAGCCCAGACAGCAACTGTGTGCTGGGCTGCAGCAAGAGCAGCGTGGCCAGCAGGGCAAGGGAGGGGATTCTGCCCCTTTGCTCTGCTCTCCTCAGACCCCACCTGGAGTACTGTGTGCAGTTCTGGAGCCCCCAACACAAGAAGGACATGGAACTGCTGGAGCAAGTCCAGAGGAGGGACACGAAGATGATCAGAGGGCTGCAGCAGATCTGCTATGAGGACAGGCTACAAGAATTGGGGCTCTTCAGTCTGGAGAAGAGAAGGCTTTGAGGAGACCCACATAAGCCCTCACAAGTTTCCCATGCTGATGGGATTGAGACAGGAACACACCTTTTATGGACAAATCTGACACTATCCCAATTTCCAGGGTAAGTGCTCTTCAGCTGAACAGCTCCTCAGTAAAGTACCAACAGCCTGCTACAAACAGTTCTCAGATAAGTAACTCAAAGTTATTATGGTTTTCTGGTGATGTCACACATGCTTTCATAGTGTAGGGTTAAATGCAGTATTGGGGGGCATCGGTGGGCATTATTCTTCTGCCACAGCTTGTCACTACCATGATAAATGACACAGAAATCATAAAAGCTTACAATAGAATCATAGAATCAACCAGGTTGGAAGAGACCTCCAACATCATTCAGTCCAACCTAGCGCCCAGCCCTAGCCAGTCAACTAGACCATGGCACTAAGTGCCTCAGCCAGTCCTTTCTTGCACACCCCCAGGGACGGTGACTCCACCACCTCCCTGGGCAGCCCATTCCAATGCCAATCACTCTCTCTGTGAGGAACTTTCTTCTAATATCCAGCCTATACCTCCCCCAGACAACTTGAGAAGGACTCTGCCCTAACACTCAAAGCTCTCAGTGTTTTCTACAAACACCAGTTTCACCTGAGACACACAAAGTGCTCAAAGCCTCTTTGGAGAAGAGCTGGGAGTGGAGGACAGCTGTGCTTAGCTTTTCTAAAATGGTAGGTTCAAAGTTTGGAGTGTATTGGAAGGAATGACAGTAAGTAATCAAAGAGAATGATGGGAAGTTCTGCAGCTGATTGTACTGGCATGTCTTGGCAATAAAAGAAACTTGTGGGAATGCTTGGCCGTGTCCAGAGAAGGGTGACGAGGCTGCTGAGAGGCCTTGAGCACAGCCCTACGAGGAGAGGCTGAGGGAGCTGGGATTGTTTAGCCTGGAGAAGAGGAGGCTCAGGGGGGACCTTATTGCTGTCTACAACTACCTGAGGGGTGGTTGTAGCCAGGAGGAGGTTGCTCTCTTCTCTCAGGCAGCCAGCACCAGAACAAGAGGACACAGCCTCAAGCTGTGCCAGGGGAGATTTAGGCTTGAGGTGAGGAGAAAGTTCTTCACTGAGAGAGTCATTGGCTACTGGAATGGGCTGCCCAGGGAGGTGGTGGAGTCGCCGTCCCTGGAGCTGTTGAAGGCAGGATTGGACGTGGCACTTGGTGCCATGGTCTAGCCTTGAGCTCTGTGGTAACAGGTTGGACTTGATGATCTGTGAGGTCTCTTCCAACCTTGGTAATACTGTGAGACTGTGATACTGTGAAAAAGAAACTTATTCCCAGTCTTGGGAATAAAAGAAACTTGTGGAATCACTGAAATGTCGTTTTGGTACCAGTGCAAAAATTGCATGCAGACTACTTTCACCTGAGCATTAATGACACCAGAGACAGGCAATGTTAAGTGCAGTTTATGCTATGAGCTAAGAAAGCAGTGAATGCACCTGCCTTGTATAAATGGCAGCACTCTGCCTGCTATGAAATTACCTCTAAAACATGGGCAACATTTACTGAGACTGCCTGCACCTTTGAGAGGTCTGCTCCACATGGCACAGGGAACTGAGCTGTGCAAGGTGGCTGGTACCACATCATTTCAACTTTATGGTGGGTGGCAGGCAGTCTAGCAGGTAAAATTAAGCAAAGGTCTGTTCTACTACTCAGCTCTAACAAGGACCATATTCCAAGGGTTGAAAGTATGGAAAAGTATTTAGATGCAATTTGCTGGGAGAATTAGAAGGAATCTGAAGTGCACACGTATGGACAATGCTGAGATGGAAGAATAGCTGATCATTCTGTCTGAGTAAACTATTACATAACAGCTAAGCTATAATAAAACCCCTATTCCAAATCAAATAAGTCTCCCAGACTGCTTAAAATGAGTCACCAACAGCTTTATAAACACACAAAATACTTGACAAGGAAGTCTCTGATAATTTTTTAGTAATTATGTCTGTGAATTGTTCTCTGTTGACATCATCATTAGAAATGGTTTCCCATAAGTTTGCACTGCCTGTTAACATCTGCTCATTAATCACTGAGGCTTTGAATATTTCTTTCGTTACAAGCTTATTAGAGAGTTTACATGATGCTGAATCTGTTTGGTCAGAGATATGTTTAATTAGCACAGCAACAATAGCTGAAGACAATGCAGATTTCGGGTCTGTATGGATTTTGATGGCTACAAAAGCCTCCTAATAAGACATGATTTCACAAGACAGTCACAGATGAAGAAATATCTGTGTATCTCAGAAATTTGTAAGGAACAGAAAGCCATTTTTCATGGGCTTCGAGGACACTTTCAAGACTTGTCTGTGGTCTGAACAAAACAATAAAAATTTTGCACTGGGATATGATTTGGAAGCAAATGCAGAGCCAAAGCTAGGAGGTCAAGCTATGTTTTCTTAAGAATGTCTTACAGGGCTGATACAGTGAACAGATAAAATTGGCCTAAAATTGAACATGAAAAAGGAAGGATATAATCGGGGCCCGAGGAAAGAAGATCATCCCCAGGAATATCATTTCTGAGGGGAGAGGAGAGTCTAACAGTTACAACATCATGTTTTGGAGGCAGGAAGGTCTTAAGTTCAATGGAAGCTAAAGTATCACCACAGGCAGTTCACTTGACCTCTGTGGTACCTCAGTCAGCTAAGCTGTAAGACTGGCTTCCGTGGAAATCCAGATGTTGCCTCTGAATTAAACTGCCCTGAGTAAATAAGTTACCAGAAGAACTGCATATCTGAAAAATGCCTTAGCCAGAGGTCACTAAAGGATATTACTAATGGCAAGCAAATGAGGAACATCAGAGACTGCCATATTTGTAGATATTTCAGCCAGGGATGCTACTTTATGTAATGCTTGGAGGAAACCAAATAATGAGCTTCACCATCCTTTCAGAAAGGAAAAAAAGTAAGATGGAAAACCACAGTGCAAGGACAGATGCTACTGTTAAATGAAAGCTGAAATGATTTTAGAAGCAGCAAACCTGTAGTGGCAACTCTCAGTTGCTTTAATAGGCTGTAAAAGGGGTAAATTAAATCCCGTGCAATTTGTCTTGCAATGCACAACACTGGGGCCACTTATGGACAATGCTTATGGAAAGGAAAGTCTTCAGATGCCAAATAAACTCTTGCTCTGCATTACATACAAAGAAGCAGGCACCATCCCACTCTCATACAAAGGAAAGGTGTCAGTGGAAAGATCCAGTGAGGAACCAAGCAGGAAATGATGGTGACTGTCCAAAAGACCTGATCCCAATTCAGCTTTGTGCTGCAAGGGTGTATGTGAAGACTTCTAACACGTAGGTCAGGCTGTGTGCAGATAACCTCACATGGTTTTGTGTTTCACAGTCCACCTAGCACTGCAACCTAGAAATGACAAAATGGTAGCAACTATCTTTCTTTCTAGTCCTGCAGGAAAACACAAAGAAGGTTTCAAGCAAATGTGAAACTGGAAGGAAAATGTTTCCTTTCATTATCTGTAACCTGCTGGGTAGAACTAAAGCCAAATCACGCACAGTGGCTGCACTGCTCTCCTCATTAGCACAATTAAGTACCAATCTGCTGCAACAGATTCTTAAATAAATAAAAGAAACACAAGCTACAGAACAGCAACCAAGGCTGTCAGAAGGAAATGCTCTTAGTAGGAAGCTCTTTGTCCTGATGTGGACTCACTGGTTTGTGGTTCTGGTAAGGGGGTGGGGAGTGGGGCTGCCTGCTGTTTGCTTCCTTTGAATAACAGTTTTGTAGGAAAGAGTGACAGCAGAGGGTAATAGATGAGGATAGCTGGATACAAGAGGCAGGCTATAATAAGTTATTTTTGTCTTCATCAGTACCAGCCTCCTTAGTAGAGTACTTTGCAAGAATAACTCCTGCGACAGTCACATTTATACACTGTCCACGGCCGAGGACTCTACGTAAAGTCATAGCATGTCCATATGTAGCAACTGCTTTGTGGACTAAACAACAGAAAGAAGAAATTCAGTCAGGATGAATTGGGCAGATTTTTGGCTCTTATGTTTTCCAAATCTTCATGCTTGCTTAATTTTTATTCTCTCTCTCTTCCCACTCCCCCCCCCCCCTCCAATATACCTTTATTTCAACAAAGAGTGGCAACAGCCTCACCTAGGATGGGTTGCTATACTCGAGTGGGATGGACTTCTGTGTTTCCACCTTTCCTCAACACAATCAGTCTTGGTTTGAAAATAGTGTCTACAAATGAACGAGGATGTTGCCATTTTATTAAGTGCAAAATGCTAGGAATGTTTAAAAGTAACAGTAACCAAAGTAACAGGGAATAGGAAACAGGAGAGGCATTTATCCCCTTAGAAACAGCTTTATTCTCCTTGCATTTCTACAGGAGCATAGAAGTTTTCTGTCTGCTTTGGCACCAAAAGCAACTTTTTCAAACATCAGGAATTTTTCTGCCTTTTACAAGGGCTGCATATGCTGGATGTGAGAGCAAGAAAACCGACTTCAGTTTTAAAACACTTTATCACTGCTACCAGCAGGACAGAGTACCAAATACTATACTCTCTTGAATGAGGCATGTTGCTGAAGAGATAATTTCACAACACTCCAATGTTTTGGGGTTTTTTTTGTTTTTCAGCTAATTCCTGCTTTATTTCTTCTGAAGACATCAAAGCAGCTGGAAAACATGGACTAGGTTAAGATGAATGTATGTGTTGCATGTATAGCCCTGGTTAGGAGGTAAGTACAGTTCAGTATCAGAAATCAGGCATTTTTATTGCCACAGTGATGAAGCAGAAATCAGTCACAAGGGGCCTGATCCAAAGTCCATTAACATCCACAGAAGATGGATTTTTTTCCACTGATTTAATAGTCTTATAATCAGACCTATTGACTCTTCTACAATATCCATCTACTCTGATCTTTCAAGGAGAACATTAGTACAAAGCAAAAGATGTACATGCTGCCATGAAGGTCATCTCCACAGACTGGCAGCAGAAGACACAGAAAGAATTTCCTGTACCTTGGGTTGACATCAGGAGCCATTTAGAGTTAGAGGAGAGTATTGAATAACAGCCTTTTAAATACAGCAATTACAAGGTCTTTGAAACAAATACTAGCATTGTGATTTGGGAAGCCTGAGGAATTTCATCAGCCATTCTTGATCTAATTGCCAGTGTGATTTTCACTCTATCAGATGTGAGTTGTAATCACTTTTGAAGACTTTGACATATGATAGGCTTCTGGGTTCTCCTTACTTAAATGCTTCATTTATTTTATCAGACAACTTTCTAAGCACAATGGATAACCTGGCTGGAAACTCACTGATTTCCCTAAGACACTGTGAAGTAGGTGCTGAAATGACCTGAAGAATGGTTCTGGAAAGCTGTCACAGCTAGCAAGGGCTGAGATTTTGATAGCCATAAAGGGCCAGAAATCATTTTCTGCTAGCATCCAGCATTTGAATTTTAATGGAAAGAAAAATCAATCTTTGTTTGAAGTCCCACAATACAAGGCCAACTTCAGGAAAATGAAATCAAATGCTTCTTCCCAGAGTGAAGTTTATTGTTGGAATCAAATATTGTGTCTAACTTTCTGCAGGACTGCAGTGGCGTGACTGTAATTTATGGACTCAGTCCTGCACAAATGGAGTTCTTGCAGGATCTGGGCTTATAACTGCAGGTTCACTAAAGCAGGAACCTGTGTTCAAAATTATCTGCACAGACAAAGGAAAGCAATAATGAAGGCTGAGCTTGCACAGGTGTCATGTGAGGCCGATGCCCCCTATCAAAGGTTTGTGCTACCCGACTCTCCTTTTTCAGTTGTGGAAATTGCAAGCATAATTATGATTCGGGGGTAATGCAGCTCAGTCTTCTTTCTCTGCTAAAACCAGCATGATGCAGGAGCTTCAGAAAGAGCAGCACACCGGTCCTGTTATTTGGATCTGGTTTAGTGGCTATGCACCTGTCTGTAGGGCAGAAAACAGGCAAGCGCTTTCCGTCAATGGAGAAGCACAGAGAAGGTAATGTAATGAAGCTGTAAGGAAAGTGATGCAACATCACCTGAGCCTGATACAGAGCTGATGGAAAGATTCATAAAGAGCCTTGGATCCTGCTCCAGAGGTATTGTAACCATGCTCCACAGGGAGCTCAAGACCCACCTTTACCCACTGCACAGCGTGCCCTTGTCTTCACGCCAGGCAGAGCCAAATGGCACAGAACTGTTGTTTGTTATTGTTATTGTTATTATTGAAAGAAGTATTTTCACAGCAGTGAAGGTCAGCTACGAATGATGACTCACTTGCACCGTAGATCTACACAAATAGCATGTGCTAAGATTACCATCTGGTATAACAATCTACATCACAAGACTCCACATTTCCTGTTACCCAGGGTAAGTAAATTTCAAGCATGAGGGAAAATTTTAGCAAGTTTCCCCAAGTACCTTTGCAGAAAGAATAATGTGGCTTACACAGAGAGGGGAAGAGAAAGGGAAATTATGAGGTAAACGCTATTCCCCTCCCTCCTGCCCCCTCATCTCCCAAGAAGAAAAACATATTAAGTTTGCAGTTCTCATTTCTATCGTATTTAAAAAGTCAAATCTGTGTAATGAATACCTGCCTGGAGGGAGTCCAACGGGATGCTGACAGCCAGGCTTTCTGGACACTGTGTGAAAAGGAGGGTGTACATTTCACTCTCTCCCTCTCTCCATCTCTTTTTGTAATTGTTTACTTAGCATCAGTTCAGTGCTGTGCGTGCCGCTCTGCAGGGCGGTGGATCTTGGTGGAGATGACATTGCTCTCCTCTGCATCTTATGGGGCAGAGCCACAGTCTCACAGTATCACCAAGGTTGGAAGAGACCTCATAGATCATCAAGTCCAACCTGCTACCACAGAGCTCAAGGCTAGACCATGGCACCAAGTGCCACGTCCAATCCTGCCTTGAACAGCTCCAGGGACGGCGACTCCACCACCTCCCTGGGCAGCCCATTCCAGTAGCCAATGACTCTCTCACTGAAGAACTTTCTCCTCACCTCAAGCCTAAATTTCCCCTGGTGCAGCTTGAGGCTGTGTCCTCTTGTTCTGGTGATGTCTGAGTGAGAGAAAAGAGCAACCTCCCCTGGCTACAACCACCCCTCAGGTAGTTGTAGACAGCAATAAGGTCTCCCCTGAGCCTCCTCCTCTCCAAGCTAAACAATCCCAGCTCCCTCAGCCTCTCCTCATAGGGCTTGTGCTTGGAGCCTTGTGGCAGGAGCACAGCTGGGCCCATGTTGAGCTGAGCTAGCTCTAAAATGGGGGAAGGGTCCACTGCTTCTGCCCTGCTGCAGCCTGGATGTGGATGCAGAGGGCCCATCTCGCTGGGGACACCAGCCATGCAGCTTCCTAAGCAAGGCTCAACTGAAAAAAAAAGATGGAGCAAACTGGCATATTTCCATGGGGGCAGTGGCCTGGCTGTGGCAGCAGCTGAGAGTCTTGTCCCAGCCAGAACGGCACCTGCTAGTGCTGCGTTTGCCCAAGTGAACCAGAAGGGAAGTCTTTCTGTGACAGTGCTTAGCTTAGACATGCGAGGTTCTGGAGGTCAAATTTATTGCTTGTTAAATTTTCCCAGTGTCGCTGAGCATCGATTTTCCATCTGCCTCCATCCTATCTGGCCTTCCCATCACGCCTACATGAGCTGAGGCCACATCCCTGCTGGAAGCCCAGCCCAGGGCTGAAGCCACATCCCAGGGTGAAGCTTCAGCCCCACAGACTTTGAGGGTTGCCAAACACCACAGCTCCGATCTGCCGTCTCACCCTCCAGCCACGGCATTGCTCCCCTCTCTCACAGGTACCAGTCACCTCCCATGAGCTGGCTGCTGGCCAGTCAGCCGAGCCTGGCTCCTGCTCCAAAGAGGCTCCCAAAACATGTGGCTCTGGGATTTGGCAGGAGCTGAAAGACAGACATGAGTTGCAGCAGGAGATAAGTCTTTTCCAGACAAAACAGAGGTAAATAAAACAAATAAAGAAAGTTGGGCAAGCCACCGGATGCCAGAGGCACTGCTCATGAGTGAGGTGGCTGGGAATCCCCTTTGGGATACTGGAAAGTGTTTCTTTGGCCTCAGGGAGTTAATGATGTCTTTCACTGTGACTCAGTGCTGTTCAACATCAGCTGCAGAGAGACAGGCCTCTGCAAGGACAAGGGAGATTTCATCTCTTGCATTTCAGCCAAAATCTAGAAGACTTCTTTCTTTCTCTTCCATTGTTCTCATGCTAAGGGCTGCAACCTGTGCTGTGCTAGAAATACCAGGAGACAGGGAGACAACAGGGCAAGAAACAGGGAAATAAAATGCAGAAGCACAAGACTCCCTCTTTCCCAGACGTGGGCACCCTTCCTGTCTTCCCTGCCATGCCCTGCTCTGCCCTACCCCACCACATCCCTTCTGCATTTCCCACCCAAAACTCTCCTTTCTCTGACTCAGACATGTTTTAATCCATCTCAGGGTCCATGCTGATGCCTAGCCACAGGCAGATCTTTAAAGTCAGCATAAACTGGGGTAGCTTTGTCAAAGAAGCCTGAGAACAATCTCATCTGTGGAGAAAACTCTATGAAGTGAGAAACTTTGTCTCAGTTTTCTCCACAGCTTTAGCTATCTGTCTTGCAGTGCAAGGGCAAAAATCATATATCCTCAGTGTTCTGTGCAGTTCTAAAACAACTGCCAAGGGCTCTGCATTTAAAAAGCAGCAAGTAATCCAAATATCACAAGCTGAAACTCTGTGCAGCCTGCTTGATCACCATTTTAATCCAAAGCACCAACATAACTCTACAAAACTGGAATTTATAGGTGACTGAAGATGGCAGACATTTGTACATCAGCTTCCAAATCTCAGTGATAACTGTTGCCCAGTGGTAAGAAATATCTCCTGTTCTGTGCTGGATATTTGCTCCAAGCAGCCTACAAATGCGAGGATTGCACCTCAAACTAAGTAAGAAGTCAGCCACAAACATAGAATCATAGAATCATAGAATGGTTTAGGTTGGAAGGGACCTCAAGGATCATCCAGCTCCAACCCCCTGCCATAGGCAGGGACACCTCCCACTAGAGCAGGCTGCTCAAGGCCTCATCCA
>WAAF01012414.1:88954-184463 GCA_013400475.1 Tricholaema leucomelas | reverse complement strand
GCCAGTCAACCAGACCATGGCACTAAGTGCCTCATCCAGGCTTTTCCTGAACACCTCCAGGGACGGTGACTCCACCACCTCCCTAGGCAGCCCGTTCCAAAGGCAAATCACTCTTTCTGTGAAGAACTCCCTCCTAGCATCCAGCCTATGTAAGTCAGTGATATACACAAAGCACAGAAGTGCTCCCTGTGAGATGCAGCACCTACTGAATATATGAAGAAATAGTTCCCCAAAGCTCGTACCACGCAGAGTCAGGCCAACAACACTTTTGTTCCTCATTCTGGATTATCAAGGCCTGGCTCAGACTTGCACTGATGTAAATGAGAGCTCCCTTGAAACCACTGGACTGAACTAGTGTAGCAAATGGAGACCAAGCGTGACGGCTCAGCATGCATCAGGACAGTCTGAGATGTGATACACTCGTGCATAACTTCATGTCTTAGCGAACTGAAGCGAAAGCCTCCAAACCTCCAACCAGTTATTTTATCATTTTTCCCAAGAGGGTGATGCACTGAACAAAGCAGAGCAAAAAAAGGGGCATCTGTAGGGATTTTCAACTTACCTCGAGGCTGAAAATTGGGGCTGGGGGCTGTATTGGAAAAGATATTTTCTTAGTTTATAAAAACATTGCCTAAACCAAGCTCTGAAACCTCAGTACCAGAGTATAGATTTCATAAGCAACCCTGCAAGAATAAAACTGTGACTTCAGCACTTCTGAGTTATTCTTAACACATGAGACATTTTCTGGAGAATCCAAACCTTTGATCAACTTTATGAGAAATACCTGTGACAGAAAGAAAATATGTAATGAGCCAGAGATGTCAGTTATGAGCCTTCAAGCAATTTTATACTCTATATAACACACATAAACCAATATAGTTTAAAGGATATTTTATGATTACATAAATGTCCCAAACCATCCCATTTTTTTTTAGTATTTCAACTTGTTTTCATTTATTTATCTTTGTGCTAGTTTGAAGCTAGCTAGAATGTTTTGGTGGGAAGCACTAGACCACAGGCTTCGAAAGAGGAACAGTGCTGATGTCTACTTCACTCACAGGCTTGCTGAGATGTATAAAACCAAGAACCAAAACATAGATAAGGCACTTCTCCTGCTGGNGGGGGGGGGGGCAGGCAACACCCAAACCATCACTATCTTAAAGCAAAAAAAGGTAAAACCTCTTCACATGTTCATGGTCTTCCATGGCATAAGGCAAAACAAGTTGGGAAGAAAACAGCATGTTCAAGGAAAGCCTGGATGAGGCACTTAGTGCCATGGTCTATTTGACTTGATAGGGCTGGGTGCTAGGTTGGACTGGATGATCTTGGAGGTCTCTTCCAACCTGGTTGAGTCTATGATTCTCTGATCCTATGAAATGCACAGGGACTGTGAATTTCAAACAAATCAAACACTTCTGTATTCTTTAATCAGAATTTGTTCAGATGGATAAGCAACTAATGTTGGGTTTGTGCCTTTTATAATTAGCTCTTTTTGTAATATTCTCCTACTCTGACAATTGTGCTTCAGGACCTGACCTTGCACTGATATTAAGGAGGAGCTTGCTACTAACTTCGGGAAAAAAAAAACACATGTTTGTTGGTCAACATTGTTGGACACAGTCTCAAGTTGTGCAGGAGCAAGTTTGGTTGGATGTTAGGAAGAAATGCTTCACAGAAAGAGTGATTGGCATTGGAATGGGCTGCCCAGGGAGGTGGTGGAGTCGTTGTCCCTGGAGATGTTTAAGAAGAGGCTGCATGAGGCACTTAGTGCCGTGGTTTAGTTAATTAGAAGAGTTAGTTGAGAGGTTGGATTCAATGATTTTGAAGGTCTTTTCCAGCCTGGTTATTTCTGTGATTCTGTGAACTTTGAAAGATGATTTTAGACATCTTGATCATTGGTGTCTATTTTAAGGTGTCTTGCAGTGCTTTGGTTTTAAGAAAAGGCTCAATTCCAGTCTCCTGACCTGCACAACCATTATGTGACTCAAAGCCAAACTTCCCCAATACCTGATAGCTTTGGTAAATCTTGCTCTTTACTCTTAGAGTTTTGCAGAGCTGTCCATCAGCATCCTAGGAAACTCTGACTGCTGGCACAATAAGGAGTGATAAAATATTTCTATTTTAGCCATTGAAAGTCCCTTTAGACTACGAAAGTCCATTTAGACCAAATTCTAATCTTTAACACTATCAGTACATTTTGACTAAGAAATAACAGGATGTTTCCCTTATGGAACTAGAGAAATGTCCTGGACAGAGAAAATGTTAAAACTCCCAAATTAACTTCAGTAGTCAACCAGCAAACAGGCTAAATCCAGCTGTTTTAATAGTGCTTTCAGGCCTTTAAAGCCTCTGGGCCTAACTGTAATACCTTATGCTTCCATTTTGTGAGGTTTCTTGCAAAACATATTAGCCTCAGTAAGAAATCTTCAGTTCCCACGGAGAATTACGGTTCAAAATGATGCTCCGTGCTAGTAAGTAATATTTTTCCTGGGCTTCCACATATGGCAGTATTTATCTTCAAAGTTTTCCTCTTTGGCTCGTAGGCTGGTTTGTAAACCAGATGGTCTTGTGTGGCCTAATTGTAAGATGATTTGTTGTGTGATTCAGTAGCATTGTTTATTTGTGCAGTGGTTTGATGGAATCCGTAAACTGCATAATATTGTTTTACTGTGTTTTCTTTTATGAAAGAGCCACATCTTGCTCTGACATTTGTGGCGGCAGTTAGGATTCAATGGAGTGCTCAAGGTTCTTTGATCTTGGCTTGCTTGCTGCATTAAACGAGTAACATAAACCACCAATATTTATCATTTAAGCAGGCAAGCAGTGCTGCATTTGAAGGCTGAGTGAATGCATTAATTCTTATCTGAAATACCCAGAAGTACAAAAAACAAAGGAGATGTTGATTGAATGGTGAAAGTTCAGTTGCTTTTCAACAGTGTCAACTTTGTGATTTACTTGGAACTAATGCTTTCATCTCCCTTTTAGCAAGCCTCTTTCATATGGTTTCTGTAGAGATGTCTTTGCTTTTTTCATAGAATCATAGAAACAATCAGGTTGGAAGAGACCTCCAAGATCATCCACTCCAACCTAGTACCCAGCCCTAGCCAATCAACCAGACCATGGCACTAAGTGCTTTAGCCAGGCTTTTCTTCAACACCTCCAGGGACGGTGACTCCACCACCTTCCTGGGCAGCCCATTACAATGCCAATCACTCTCTCTGGCAACAACTTCCTCCTAACATCCAGACTAGACCTCCCTTGGCAGAACTTGAGACTGTGTCCCCTCGCTGGTTGCCTGGGAGAAGAGACCGACCCCACCTGGCTACAACCTCCCTTCAGGTAGTTGTAAACAGCAATGAGGTCGCCCCTGAGCTTCCTCTTCCCCAGGCTAAACACCCCCATGGACAAGAAGAGTGTTGCCCTACTTGATCACTGCATATGGTGACCTGTACTCATACAAGTATTCATTAGCTGTGAATATTTGGGCTGTCAAGTGTTATAAAAAGATCTAAGAACTTCTTGGGCTTACCACTCTGTTTCCATCATGGAAGTGCCTTCCAGAGTGTGTTTGGTTGCTGCTAGGTAGACTTGTGGAGGGGCAACTGTAACTGTGACCTTGAGAAATACTTTGGAGAGCAGGGCTTAGGTGAGTGGGAGTTCTCTTTCACTTCGAGGAAACCAGCTTCCATTCAGATACAATCCACTTAACTCGAAGTCACATGTGTGTCTCCTAGCTATCTATATGGCAAACTGATGGACACACTTCAGTGCTGTACCCGTTTCCAGAAGATGCACACAACAGATACAAGAGAGTCAACAGCAGGCGCTCACGGCACTGATACAGTCAAACCTCAGGAGACAGGCTGCAGAAGGAAGAGAGGAGAGGCTGAGGGACCTGGGGCTTTTTAGTCTGGAGAAGACTGAGAGGGGATTTGATAAATGTTTATAAACATCTGAGGAATGGGGAGGGGTCAGGCTCTGCTCACTGCTCCCTGGGATAGGACAAGGAGCAATGGGTGCAAGCTGCAGCACAGGAGGTTCCACCTCAACACAAGGGGAAACTTCTCTGCTGTAAGGGTCACAGAGTACTAGAACAGGCTCCTCAGAGAGGATGTGGAGTCTCCTTCTCTGGAGACTTCCAAGGCCTGTCTGGATGCATTTCTCTGTGACCTGAGCTAGATTATGGTCCTGCTCTGTCAGGGGGGTTGGACTTGATGATCTCTTTGGGTCCATTCCAACACCTGACATCCTGTGATCCTGTGAGATACAAGAGTGAGATTGGTCCTTCAGGCTGTGGAAGCAGTTCCCTTAAATCAAAAATTTTTGGTATAAATTGGGAATTATTTTAGTACAAAAATGAGGAGCATGCAACCTCTAGTAGGTAATTTACAACATATCTGGAATAAAGCAGAAGAGTCACAGTCTTCTAAACAAATCCTACAATCATTCCAACAGGACATGTGGGTGCAGGGATGATTCACACAGAAAAGAGTCAGACCAACCTTTATTTTTTATTTGGACAGTTGCTGCCTTTCATCCCTTTATACAAACACATTTTGTGGCAGATCAGTCTTGAAAATATTTCAAAGGAGTAGATCAAGATTTAGAGACAAATGCATACCAGCAGGCAACCCAAGCTCATGATGAAGCTAAAACAAGACTGTGATGAAGCTATTCCCACACAGCGCCTGACCAGCATAGGGATGTTTGACTGGTTTTTGTAGTGCCTTGACAGAGATAATCACTGCTTTTCCACTTTCCTAAGCAGGTCTTTGTCTGGTGTAGAACCTTCTCCTTCTGACTGTTGTCTCTGGAGATGCAGCTTGCAGTTCTAGCTCTTTGTGGTATTTTTTTTTGCTGAATGAGATTCCTTCACGCTTAGATTTTTCTCTTAGGTCAGGCAGTGGTTGAACATCAGGACGTGTCTGAACATGGTTTGTGTTCTGCTGAGATTTATCTTATCTTAAAGGGCCATCATAGCTGTATTTTCTTGTCAGGTTGCCACCACTTGGCAGTAAATAAAAGCCCAACTGGAAGTGAGAAGCACAGCTAATAACTTCTTTAAGAGGTGTCTGACTTCCCTTCCTGTTTATTGGTGGAGAGTACTGGCACTGAGATGCTTTGTCCTCTTACCAAAAGCAGGAGAGGGCTGGGAAGTTCCTAGAGAATCTTCTCATTTGTAAAAGCAGACAAGTTCATGCTACATATATATGGGGTTTTATTTCTGGAGAGAATATTGTCAAGTCTGGAAGTGGTTTAGATTATTAGCTATTTCTTTTCCCTTGGATTTCTTTTTTTTCCTCAACAAGAATCTGAAAATCTGGCATTTTCATTGTTCTCTCCTAAGTACTAAAGGAAAAAATATGACTGTTTCATTTGGGAGACTTTTTCTGCTGTATGCTGGAGGCACAGAGAAGAAGCCTTTCCTCTGAAGAGAGTATACTCTCTATTAAAAAGCTGCAGAGAGCACAATTTCACTCAGTGCTCCATTCCTGTTATCTGCAGACTCAAGTTGAAGTCATGGTGTCAGTTTCACAAAGCTCATGGTTTCGAGCATTTCTTTACAACTGGGAACAATGGAAACCTGCTTTTACGTTTGAAATGGAAACTGATACACTAATCTGACTAGATGACCCAAACAACCTAGAGTGCAAATGACTGAATTGTGCTCTCAAGCTGAGCTATGAGTGCATAGCATTTCTGATTGGCGGGTATAAGGCAAATATACTTACCTGTTCTCTCAGAAGTCAGAAACATCTCAGCACAGTCTGATAAAACTCTGCAGAAAAAAAATACCTCTGGGCTGAATTCCAATATCTAAGTTCAGCCAGCAAACTACTTGAGAAAGCTGCAAGCAACTGCATAGGAAGAGTTTCCCCTAGCTACAACATACAGTATAGCAGTGCAATAAATACAGCAGAAGAATTGAATCCAGTATTAAAGAATGTTATTTTCAATACTGTTGGATGGGATAAAAATGACAAGAACACCTTGTAAAATTTGCCATTTAAGTGGAAATGAGATCAGTTTCCTACTTCAGAAAACTGTCATATTGGGGTTTTTTTAGATATCAAATATAAAGTCATATGTGTAACACAGATGCATTCATGTAGGCTACTGTGGCAACCACTATCCAAACACTTTGCAACACGCACGCTCTGTGTGAAGCAACCAGTAACACGGCAAACAGAACCTGGCTGTTCTTAGCCAAAAAAGCCTGGTTTGTTCCCTATTGAAATGGTAGTTTTGCAGTAAACCTAAAGTAAGAGAGCTGGGAGTAAGATTTGCCTCCAAAAGTAATTTCCTACATAGAATCATAGAATCAACCAGGTTGGAAGAGACCTCCAAGATCAGCCAGTCCAACCTAGCACCCAGCCATATCCAGCCAACCAGACCATGGCACTAAGTGCCTCAGGCAGTCTTGAACACCTCCAGGGATGGCGACTCCACCACCTCCCTGGGTAGCCCATTCCAATGCCAATCACTCTCTCTGCCAACAACTTCCTCCTAACATCCAGCCTGGACTTCCCCTGGAACAACTTGAGACTGTGTCCCCTTGTTCTGTTGCTGGTTGCCTGGGAGAAGAGACCAACCCCACCTGGCTACAACCTCCCTTCAGGTAGTTGTAGACAGCAATGAGCTCTGCCCTGAGCCTCCTCTTCTCCAGGCTGCACGCTCCCAGCTCCCTCAGCCTCTCCTCATAAGGCTGTGCTCCAGATCCCTCACCAACTTCGTCGCCCTTCTCTGGACACATCCCAGTACCTAGTTACAAAAGCAACCTGCTATAGCTGGAGTAACCCAGAAGCTAAACAGTGTCTGACTTTTCTTTTTACCTTCCAGGAATCAATCAATAAGACTGCTAGGAATGTGAGTAGTAAAGCTGTCCAGAAAGTGCATAGATACTTAGCAAACAAAGCAAGAGGCTTGCAAACACAGGGGGAAAAAAGGCAAGCTATATAAACATTGGAGTACAAAGCCAATTTTAAAGAGATCTTTGAATTGATATGTACCACTTTAATCAATGTATCTACAGAAATGGATCAAGTATATGACGATTTTCTTGCTTGCAAGTATGTAGATGGGGTTTTCATACCTGCAGCTCATTACACACACTTCTGAATATACCTAGCCTTTAGCTTCTGAGGAGAGATTTCTCCTGTCATGGCTGAGAATCACTGCTCCCTCTTATACTGCTTACAAGAGGTGAGAAGGTCTTCTCAGTGAGGTAACTCTTCAGATGAATCCATGAGGGTCTTGTGGAGAGGAAGGCACAATAGTTTTGCATTTACACAGCTCACTGATAAGAGTATGTTAGAGAGGCTGCTTTGTGCTCAGCCTGTGAAGCACCTAAAGTGTTACACTATTGCTTTAAAGGACCTGGCAATAGAGAATGTCAGAAGTTCAGTGCTTGATATCTCTTCAGCAATACTTGGGATATTTGCCTGACAGATACCCTAGAATCATAGAATGGTTTAGGTTGGAAGGGACCTCAAGGATCATCCAGCTCCAACCCCCTGCCATAGGCAGGGACACCTCCCACTAGAGCAGGCTGCTCAAGGCCTCATCCAGCCTGGCCTTGAACACCTCCAGGGAGGGAGCAGCCACAACCTGCCTGGGCAACCTGTGCCAGTGTCTCACCACCCTCACTGCAAAGAACTTCTTCCTTACATCTAGTTTGTATCTCTCCTCTTCCAGTTTAAATCTATTACTCCTTGTCCTGTCATTACAAGTCCTTGTAAACAGTGTCTCACCACTCTCACTGCTAAGAACCCTTTTCTAGCATTTAGTTTGAATCTCCCCTCTGCCAGTTTAAACCCATTCCCCCCTTGTCCTGTCATTACAAGTCCTCATAAATAGTCCCTCCCCAGCCTTCCTGTAGACTCCCTTCAGATACTGGAAGGCAACTAGAAGTTCTGCTTGAAGCCTTCTCTTCTCCAGGCTGAAGAGCCCCAACTCTTGTAGCCTGTCCTCATAGCAGAGCTGCTCCAGCCCTCCGAGCATCTTCATGGCCCTCCTCTGGACTCGCTCTAACAGTTCCAAGTCCTTTTTGTGCTACCATCTCTTACCACAAAGCAGTGAAGGAAATCGTAGTAGTAAGGTCAGAAGAGCAGTTAGGGGTGCTTAGCTATAGGAGAAGTTAATTAAGGGCTTGTTACCAGCTCCTTTAAATTATGTCTCCTGACTGATAATGACCTCAAAATGTATCAGTGACTTTCAGTTATGCCTAGGTAAGTTCCTACCTTCCCAAAGATGCTTCCATTCCAAGATAAAGGATGAGATATGGGAACAGAGCTTTGTGCTATGGAAGCACAGCCAACTCTAAAGTAAAAAGTACAACAACAACAAAAAAAAGGTTCAGTTTTCCTGTGGCTTTATGTACAGACCATACATTATGCTAACATAAACCTTCTGTTGTGCTCATCTCTGCTGCTCTGCTTTCTGTGACCCAACTCTGAGTACATCAGTCGGCTGTATTTGACGCTGAAGATCTGCAGTGATTCACTGCCTGCGTCATCCATCATAGCTGGACACCAAAGTGAAAAAAATAATGAAAAAGTCAATTCATATATTTATTTACAGTCTTTTGGCTTTCTTTATGATTGAATGTTTCATAGGAGAAGCAGAGGAAACAATCCATTTCAGAATATCTCCATGTAGAGCTTTCCCTCCCACATGTTCACGAATTGATCCAGACCACCTCTTCAAAAACAGGTTACACACTGCAGAGGAATGCATAACTTGTCCACGAACTGCTGCATATTTTGTCCTTTGTGTTTACATTTTTCCAAGAGGAAAAAAAAAAATAACCCAACCCAAAAAAAAAAAAACCTCCACCAAAAAACCACCAGGTTTTCCCAGATAAAAGATATTTTCTGCTTTTGATGGATGAAATTAGTCTGCATGCTCTTGGAGGCTGCCAACAACTTTATACTAGAAACTGGAATGAAGCTAATTGGCTTCACATAGGTTCCACTGGATGAACAAAAAAGTCATCACATAGGCCCATAATGATGATCTTTCAGTCACTAAAGTACAAGGTGACCTAAGATGTGCTATTCCACTACCAGTTCTCTGGAAACCACCGCGGTTGTGTCCCTACACTGACTGTCTCTGACTGCCATCACTATGAATGGCAATGAGATTTATACATCTCTGTGCTTGGTCAAAAAAAAAAACCCAAACGAGACTATTCTGTGAGACTTGCATTTGGCATGCTCAGAGCTATTCAAGTGCAAGACCTTCTGGCACCTTCAGCTACAAGGCTTATGCACCCCAGGAGTAAATATAGTGATCAATGGTCGATTACAAACCAGTCACAAGAATTGGATGTAATCAAATTTTGTCAGAGTTGTTCAGGTTTGAGCCCTGAACACTTCAACTTTGGTAAAATGTGTACTTACACACTTAACATTTTCACAGTCTCACAGTATTACCAAGGTTGGAAGAGACCTCACAGATCACCAAGTCCAAGCCGTTACCACAGAGCTCAAGGCTAGACCATGGCACCAAGTGCCACGTCCAGTCCTGCCTTGAACAGCTCCAGGGACGGTGACTCCACCACCTCCCTGGGCAGCCCATTCCAGTAGCCAATGACTCTCTCAGGGAAGAACTTTCTCCTCACCTCAAGCCTAAATTTCCCCTGGCATAGCTTGAGGCTGTGTCCTCTTGTTCTGGTGCTGGCTGCCTGAGAGAAGAGAGCAACCTCCTCCTGGCTACAACCACCCCTCAGGTAGTTGTAGACAGCAATAAGGTCACCCCTGAGCCTCCTCTTCTCCAGGCTAAACAATCCCAGCTCCCTCAGCCTCTCCTCGTAGGGCTGTGCTCGAGGCCTCTCACCAGCCTTGTTGCCCTTCTCTGGACACATTCAAGCATCTCAATGTCCCTCTTAAACTGGGGGGCCCAGAACTGGACACAGTACTCAAGGTGTAGCCTAACCAGTGCAGAGTACAGGGTTTTGGTTTGATCCATCTCTATTCAGCTGGATCAAACAGTAAGAACTCCTTTCTGAACCTCGCAGTATACTTCACTGAACAAAAGGAGACTTGGGTCCCACTTGCCATTTATTATCTTTCTTGTTCCCTTTCTTGTGGCAAGTGGTTTTTTTTTGGTACGAGCTGTGTGGATCTTTTAATAGAGACAGGCTGCCAGTGTGTGCAAACAGTGCTGAAACCCAGAAATCAGGGACCACTGACCCTTCTATTCCTGCCATCTTGAGTTGGCACTAAAACAGCCATTGAAAGCAGATATCTGTTTTTTTGACCACCATATGTTTTAAGAAAGGTTTATACCCCAGGGGGTCTGTATTAGATTCCAGCAGGTTACTTCATTAAATGAGCATATCAAATTTGATTGGAAGTTCTCATCAGCTTTCTGTTCCATTTAATTTTATTTTTATACAGATGAAGAAATTACTGTTACACCCATACCCACTGACAAGCCAACTGCATTACTTCACATCTACTTTATAACCACATATAATTACATAACTTCTTGGTTTATTTTCTTCCAGAACTCATGGCTCCTCATAGAATCTGTTCCGTCTGATCTAAGAGTCAGATTTTGGCCTAAAAAATAGTTTTCAAGACATTTACATGGTTTGGGTTTTTTCCTATATTGAATATTCCACATTTATTAACCACAATTTGATTCAAGCAGAGCCTTCACTGATACAGACTGGAGAGGCTATGTTAGAGAAAGGAAAAGACGAGCCCAGCATCAAAATATTCTGCATAAATCTCATTATCATGGGAGAGCTTCCATCTTCTCAGCCCCACACTATAAAATCTCTCTCAGCACACTGTGTTCCCTCCACTTCATTCCTCTTCAGTTAGAAGCACTACAATAATTTTCCCATCTAAAATTTCCAGTCAACATTCCTCCTCAAACCTTCCTGTTCTTTACTGATTTCAGAAAGAAAGCAGACAGCACAGCAAAGTGTTCTCACTTCATTGTGTGAGGGCTACGTTGAACAACAATAGGGCTGGCAGGTGACATTCATGCCAAATCCCATAGCTGGGGATTAAAAATAAGACTAAAATTGCTATCTGGCAGTTTTTGGGGTGCAATAGTTTTAACCTAGTATAAACTCAAGGGAATCAATGAAGGCAAATTGCTATAAGGCTAGAGTATAGCTGTGGTCAAATGGCCCCCACGACTGTTTTCCAAGGTCATCCCAAGTTGCATTCTTAAACACATATTCACAGAGTCTATTTGTTATAAACTAGCACAACAGTCTGGCACAAACATAATCCTTCCAACCCTGCCAAGAAGCGTTACAGACTCCCAGAGAAGGCACCAAGACCAGAAGATGTTCACCCTTTCTCATCATCAGTCCCCCTGGCCTGAAAACATTTTCACACATGATCTTGTCAACCCTAAAAGTAATGATTCAACCCTGCAGCCCATCCTCCCATCAGTTTTATTTATGTGATTAGTCTGACAAAGAAAAGCTGCAAGAGAAGGCTCCTTAATCCTTATTTGCTTAGATAATGCCACTGCATATTGAGGAGCATGTGGAGAGAGACTTGCAACAAACCAGGGAATCCTGTTTTCTGTAAAATAAGCAAAACACTTCCACTTGGCTGTGTGGCTGCTGCTGGCAAACAAACAGCTGAGGCAGCTGAGCACCAGCATTTCTTTCACTCTTCTAGGCGAGGACAGAAACAGTGGTTGGGTTGGACCACGACTGTAGATTCACGGGAGCGGTCCAGGGGTCTAACAGGATCTTTAGCCCAACCTCCTGCTCAGAGCAGGCACAGTGAGAGCAGGCTGTGAAGAGCCTCACCCAGCTATTTTGGAGCTTGTTCAGATTGGCATTTCATGCCCTCTCCAGGCAACCTGTTCTGTTGCTTGGCCACCTTCCCTGTTAAAACTTTTTCCTTTTGTGAAGCCAGAATTTTCTGTGTTCCAATCTGAGTTGCCTCTCCTCCAATACTCCATCTCATCCCATTGTAGAATATTCTGTACAACATAAAAAATCCAACAGTTTCACTGAACTCCACTAAGGATGAAATGGTGTGGGACCATTTAGTGTGTGATGGAACATCACCATCTCACCTCCCACGGCACTGCTGAAATGAGGAAGAGACTACTGGGAGATCCTCTGTCAGAAAAGCCCTTCAAGCTGGTGCCTGCAGTAACAAGAACACCAGGGCATGGTTCTGTTTGAGGGATCAGGCGCAGAGTGTCTTTGGGGTAGCACTGCTCCTGCCCGGGGCACTACCTGTCCTGCACACACATGGAACCATGATGTTGCTCAGAGCCGTCAGCCAGAAGCTACTTCTTGTCTGCAGAACAAAATATACACTGCGGTGGCTGAGGGGAAAGCAATCCTCAGAGCAGACATGACTCACGCTCACCCTGGATGGTTGTTCTTCACCTCAGCCTGTGTCAGCCCACGTCAAGGTCACACACAGTAATATCACACACCTCATCAGGCTCTGCAGACATTAAGCTGAGCCAGAGCTGAGGAATCGCCTACACCAGGAGAACACTGCCATAGGAAAGCAACACCAGCATATAATTGAAATAATTTATTTACCACTACAGCACCACAAAAACAGACATACAATGTGTTAAAATACAAAGTAATCGATCACTAAAGTACAACACAGCTGTCCTTTAAGTTCCTTTTCTCTTTGTCTCCTTTAAACCAGCCAAACCATACAATTGTATTGATGCTAAACACATTAAAAACACTGTCCTACTCAACCCAGCTAAGTTTCCCGTTCAGCTCCAGTCAGCAACTTGGGTCTGATCTATCAAGGTGTTGAACATTTCTCACCAGTTCTCAAGGGCTTTGCTCAGTGGCAGTTTCCTTGTCACTGTAAGGCCTCTGGCACAAAGTCCTCAAGCTGTTACAGATCCACCTAAACATCATTCAGGAGGGCTTCACATCAGACCCGAGTGGTGCTTAGGACTCACATTACCCCACTCCATAGAGGGGAATTTCACTCATGAGTTCTGCACATTGTAGGATCAGGCCTAACATCCTTGGTAATTACAGGGAAATACATGCCTAATAAAAAACAAAACCAACAAAACCAATAAGAGTATTTTAAATATTATCAGTGCATTTTGTGGGAAAAAAAAAGGAAGTTTAAAAAAAATGGTTTTCAGTCTTGGGGTAACAACTCACAGAAGTAAGGTTTTACACTTCAATTTAGAGAAAAACTCCAAACTCCAACTCACATTTTCAGCTCTGTCCAGCACATAGTGAGTCTAGTTGGAGAACTGTGCTATCTCCTCTTCCACTTTATCAAAGCTTCAAGACCAGTTCTGAGCTGCATTCCCAAAGCAGAGAATTGCAGAAAAGTTTTAGTGTTGTAAAATACGTTCATCCTTGTCTCCTTTCCTGTCCAACAAAAATACAGTTCTCATACTGAACCTGATAAAACTAATTTTGCTGCTGTATACAGCAAAATCCAGAGTATTTACTACCCTGAGGAGTTTCACTGAGTTCAGTGCATCTTCTCACTGGAGCAAGTCTGGCTCAAGCAAGTGTTAGCAGGACAGATTTTTCACTTGTTCATCTCCGCTCACTAAATAAATCAAAAGTCTAACCTACCTCCTCCTCTGCACTGAGTCAATGGGTGAGATTAGATCATCTGTGGGGCTCTGTTTCCATCTAGGCAATAAGCACAGGTTCTACCGAAGTCCCGAGGAGCTGCATGTACAACCCACTGCGGCACTTCACTTTTGCATCAGTGTTCTGCTGAAGCCAAAGCAATTCCACATCTTAAAACTGGATCTGACAATGTCAAGCTCAGGAGCGTCCTCCTGACACCGCTTGGGTCAATGACAGAAAGTGGCCTTCTCATCCAAGTAGTATGTTTCTAATGCAGTTTTCCAGCTTTGCTGTGCGAAACCAGTCATTGTGAAATGAACTGAAGGATTTCTTTTTGCTATTTTTTTTTGGTTGGGGATCTTTTTTTTTTTTTCAATGCAGTATGTGACATGGAATTTTTATTTGGTTTTTTTCCCCTCCCTCTCCAATACTTAAACGTGTAACAACCACATCCTTCTAGGAACTCCATGTTCCTTTTTCCTCTCTTTTTTTTTTTTTTTTTAAAAGAAGTTACATTGTGAACTCCATTAAAAAAAAAAATGGCAAACTTGCAAAAATCAGAAGTTTGATTCTGCAGATACTTACACACACCCAAACAGCCTGCCCTGCCACTGCAGAAGTTGAAGGCAAACCTCTGCGTCCTGCAACAGGAGCAGGAGCAGTTCTACAGAATAAGCATGGGGGCTACACACAGCCCCCGGCCACAAACCAGTCCTGCTCATGCCTCATTCACGGCACTGTTGAGGCAGGTCCTTCTTACCAGCCTTCTGCACAGTGGAGAATGCTACTCTCTGCCAGGGCCTGCGTTTGCCCCAGCCAGGCCGGGACATCTCCTCTTGCAACACCTCACTCCCTGCCCATATGTTTGAATGTCTATAACCAAAAGGATATTAAAAGGTCAAGGAATATGAACCACATCACAATTTAAGTGTTACAAACAGGGACAACCACGGAGGGAGGGGCAGAGCGGGGGGGAAGAGATTGCTTTAATCCATCCTTTTTATAAAATAGAAAACAAATGGAGTCAGGTAGCTTATGTCATAATGATGAACAATATACAAAGCACATGTATAGCAATTATTATAAAACAGGTAATTGTAGTGCAAGTCAAAATACAGGGACTCTACTCATACTGGCCAGCTCGAGGGAAACACATGATTCTGAGTGATCAAAAAGAGCCCCAAATTCAAATTCAAACTCATGAGAGCTGAAAGTATTACAGAGTACAAAAATATGGTGAAAATTTACACATTACACATAAAGTAATTAATTTTTTAATAGTTTACAAATAGAGATCTACAGATATGTTTCCAATGAAGCTGGCTTTTACTACCCACTTATTGTAATACTCTAGGTATGGTTACATATACCGGAAGAACACAAAAATCCCATAGCATAGCTATACAGCAACATATTAAGGTCTGAAGATTAGACCAGTACACGTTAAATATTTCACTGGTTTACTAAACTGGAATTTAAATCATTTACAGTAAAAAAAAAAGAGAAAATCTTATAGACTTGTCTTTCAGACTGAAACAGAGTGTCCTTTATTAGTAAATTATTCAGTACTTCAAACAAGTGTTTGAGACCTTACAAGAAGCCTCTCTAGGCAGCTGGCATGAAAAATTAGGTATTTTAAAGACAGAGTTTCTCAGCAACGTAATAACTGATTTCTATTTTAATGGAACTAAACTAACCGTTAGTTTTCTGGTTCTTTCGAGCTTGCGTTCCTTTAGGCTTTATAGGGATTTCTGGGCAGCTTATTTGGTCTCCACTTTGTCCACACTGGCTGGTTCTCTTTTTTCCAATGCCGATAGGGAAATGTTCATTCCAATAGTTTTTACACACAAATAAATAACGCACCGTTAACTCTACAGCTAAGAGGAATGGGTAGGATGCCTATTGCGTAACGATACAGAGAGATCAAGTAAGGCACGGGACAGATACAGCAACTCCACTTCATGGGATTTTCCTGTTTTTTTCCTTTCACATAGTAACACTAACAAATTTCTTCCAGTGTTTGTTTTTTAAAAGGTTTTGTTTGTCTGTTTGTTTGTTTTCTTTGACTTTGCTTCTTGTCTATCTCACTCTATGCGTAGGTGAAATGTAGTATAAAGGCCTTCAATGTTTTGCTTCAGATGCCAGTTTAAACAATAACGAAACAAACTTCCAAACAGTTCAGACTAGTACTGATTTTTCTTTTCTTCTTCTTCTTCTTTGTTTTTTTTTTTTTTCTTCTTTTCTTTAACACTGATGAACCTGGGTTTTCATTTTTCTCTCCTTCCCACTCTCTTTTTTTCCTTGGTTATTTTTTTTAATACACACATGTCATTCCATTCAAGGGGATATCCTTTAGCTGCACTTGCAAGACTTTACGATCATGTTGGACAGCTGTTCAATTTTGGGTGTTTTGCCAATGTAGTAGAGGATGGTGAGAGGTTCCAAATCCTGCGACACACAGCATGGAGAAGCAGAAGCTTCTGGATTTATGGTGTTATACAAGCTGAGCACCTAGAAGATGAAAGGAAAAAGGAGAGATCAGGACAGCTACTACCTATGCCTTCCTGTCATTGCAGAGCACATTCCTCTTACAGCGCTTGGAAGAAAGCCCACTGAAAGCAGTATGAAGATTCCTGGATTTTAGTACTTTTTAATGCTTCTCCAGTTCCAATCTGGTGTCACAGTCTGCCTGGGTTTCCCAAGGTTTTATCCAAACCTCAAAACAGGTACAAGTCTAGAACCTGCCCTTTTATTCAACACACACACTGTATTTATTGGTATGGAAAGAAGAAACTGAAAGGGTTTTATCTGTATCTTCAGATTACCACTTGGCTTTACAAATGCACCAAAGCAGGAAGAGGTCCTTCAGAGAATAAGCACTCCTCTGGTTTTCCTCTCTGGCTACAATTTGCTAAGCACATTAATGCCACCTTGCAAGCACCAGGACTCAAGCTGCAGCTAATCCTGCTGAGAATCAGTTGTGGTGAGGTTAGCAGCGCTGCTGCTTTATGTCACGTTGGATTCATATGCATGGTTCTCTGCAAGGGAAGTATGTAGGGTTACCCACTGATGATGCATAGGTATTTCTGAGGATACCATTAATGTGTTAGCCAAACACCAACTGACCTTTTCCTAGAACTTCCAACACAATATTTGCAGCTTAGAGAGACAGAAGATCTGTTCAAGACAGCAACACTAACTACTTTATTAAGCAGCTTCTGACTCCTTGGGCAAATCTCCAAACCACGTATTTGTGACCATGACAGTTATTCTTCCTCTTTCCTTTAAAAACAAGTGCTGCTCCAAAGTTCATACACTACTACTCCACACCAGCAAGAAACACGCTTAACTTATTTGTACCTCTGCCTGCTGACATTGCTAATAGTTCAATGCCACAGCCAGTGACAGCTACAAAGGATATCTATGCATAGGTTTGTCAGCTCAGGAAGAACACACCATCATGGCTTTTGAGACCAAAGGGAAACAAGATGCCCCTTGGACCTGAAGAGCTCTCCCTGCTGTCTCATTTTGATCTGGCATTTTAAGAGATTTGAAAAATGGGAGACACCATCCTTAGTATGGACTTGAGGATGAAATTCTTGCTTTGTGACAAATGAGAGGTAAATGACTAACACTTTACTGTCACCACATTGGTATTGACAGCTGACAGCACTAAGCACTTCATGGCAGAATACTACTCATCCTATGGCACTTGGCTAAAATACGAGATGCAACACCGAAAACAGTAAGTTCCATCTCAGATGACTACTGGTTCTTTGGCATCTCAGACACAAGGTTCCTCATGCCCATATAAACTACCAAAGCGCAAGAATGATTACGTATTTTGAAGTAAAAGAATGCCTATCAGCACATTTCCATGAAATTCTGCATGGCAGCATATCAGTAGCAAGTGAAAAGAAAAAATGGCAGGTCATAAAATTAGAGGATAATTGGGTGGTCCAACTTAGCTCTTTTGTTACTTTGATAGTGACTCCTTTGATGATTTTGCTGACAGAATTCATTATGCCATCTTCCACTCATGCTCTACAAGGCTGGGTGATGAATGGCTGAGAGCAGCCCTGAGGAAAAGGACCTGGGGGTCTCGGTTGACGAAAAGCTCAACGTGAGCCGGCAGTGTGCACATGCAGCCCAGACNACGGTCTAGTAATGTTAGGATGAGGGGGAATGGGTTTAAGCTGGAAGAGGGGAGATTCCGACTGGATGTTAGGAGGAAGTTCTTTACAGTGAGGGTGATAAGACACTGGCACAGGTTGCCCAGGGAGGTTGCGGATGCTTCCTCCCTGGAGGCGTTTAAAGCCAGGCTGGATGAGGCCTTGAGCAACCTGCTCTAGTGGGAGGTGTCTCTGCCTATGTCAGGGTGTTGGAGCTGGATGGTCCTTGAGGTCCCTTCCAACCTAAACCATTCTATGATTCTATGATTCTATGATTCTATAATGCCTTCTCAGGAAGCTTCCTAAAGTTACACTAAGCTCCTGCTCACAAAAGGCACATGTCCTGTTGATGAACACATTAAAATCAACCCCCTGGGTCAATATATTCCTACAGCTTCAACACATGTTCAAGTTCCTCTATAGGGCCACATTTCATCATCCTTAACTACTGAGATAACACACACATTGGGCACTGGTGCTGATACCAGTCCCAGAAACATGTTTCACCCTTCAGTTATAAAACAAGCCAAAAATTAGCAAAAGCATTACTCACTCTGCTGTGCTGAGTATCTGAGCTCCATAAATATGGGCAGGCTCCTGCACAGAAATTAGCATGATACCCTTTAGGTTCATGAATCCATTTCCAGCCAAGATCTCTCTTGAAGTCAATATAAAGTGGACGCAGACAGCAATTATCTTGCACGTTCCTGGGAAATAAATTACAAACATATTGGTCATAACAAAGACAACACAGAGAATAAAAATAAAAACAATCCAGTTGCTTGCTCTCTGACTGATTCTTTACAGGCAGGCAAGTCTGAGGCCCAAAACTTCACAATCAAATCACAGCAACAGTAGCTGACGCTGTAACTGAAATCAGATGCTTAGACATGGCAGGAACTGCTTACACAGATAAACCTAATGGTTACCCTGGAGGACTAATAACTATGTCTCTCCAGGTCCTACTGAGTAGCCTCTCTGAGTAGGTGAGCACAGTGGAGGTGATAATTTGGCTGTAATTATGGGACTGATAGGGCAGGAAAATATTCCAGATAGAACTCAGCTCCTGCTTTCTGAGGCCACAACCCTCCTCATGTGCCACCGTCTCTGTGGGATTGGAGAGCATTGGGCAGGCGCCCACTGCACACAGACCTCACGGATCTGCTAAAGAGAGTCCATGCTCTTTATTAAAGCCAACCATAAAGAAACATGATAAGCAACTGCATTCCACCTTACAGGCTGGTAGTACTACGTAAGTGTACCAAATATGGATCCATAGTTACCTAAAACAATAGGCAGCATCTAGAGCACGCTTCTTCCGCCGACTGGGCTGTTGCGACTCAAGTCTGTAGGAGGGTAATAACATTAGCAGAAGATGTGGGGTCTTCCCACTGTATTTTTTCCTATTGGACTTTAAAGCTTTCACATCACCACTGGAATATGTGTAGTCATCAATACCTTCAAAAAATACATTTTGGTGATAAACATTGTGTTGCTTTTTTCTTGACAAATTAAATAAACCATCTCTTTAAAAAAAAACCTATCTCTCAGAAACCTGGCAATGATGGTGTCAGCTGAGCACATTAACTGGGGAAGTGGGGGCAAATTTCAACCCTGGATCCCCAAGATATTAATTTGCATGTTACTTGTTTTATCAGCCCTCCCACATTCATAGCCATTTAAGGACATTTCAGGATATTTACCAGAAATCTTGAAAGGAGTTAACAGAAAAGATTACTTCAGTCGTTGCATCCGCTTCATTTACTTTCAGATATCACAAGCAATGATCCTTTTATCACTTCATATAGGACAGTGTTCCCATCTTTAAACAGTTAACCTTGTAACAGCATTAAAGCTGCTCTGGACACTCCACCTGCTTCTTCCACTGCTTACTTCCATCCCATTGGTTCTCTCTATCAGATTTACCAATTTCTAGTGCACGCAAATTCTCTGTCTCCCATTGCCAGTTATTTAGATCTTTTATTTTTTAACCTGTATGTCAGTTATTCTACTCTCTCCTTTTCTATTGGCTTAGCATGGACACTGAGCAAAGTATTTCTTCTTCCAATGGCAATCAATGACTTCACATTTTGCATTTTCTCCTGCCTTAGAGGTTCACATCATGACAGAGCCATGGTTAAGTTGACTGGATACGGCTGGGTGATAAGTTGGACTGGATGATCATGGAGGCCTCTTCCTACCTGGTTGATTCTATGACTCCATGAATAGCACAGGCAAAAGATTGAAAGTATCAGCCTCTCCTAGGAGCCTAAACAGCTCATGTTATGCCTGTTGCTAAGATCCTTTTGAACCAGATAATACTATCCAAAAAGATATATTTCCTGTAATATTTACAAGAGCAGTGACCAAATATACTAACAATTTTTAAATACACATAATGTCTTTGATCATATGTGCAGTAAATGTATTTAATTAGAGAAAAAAAACTCCAATGCAGTGAAACAACAGTTAGGAAATACTAATATTTGACAAGAAATACAGTCAAATCTCGGAAAACAAATGAATCAAATCATGATCTGCTCCAGTAAATGAGAAATGTATAAATAGAGTTTGAGTTGGTTTTAATATAGCTACAGTTTTATATGTACTGGTGCACAATAACCAAAGCAAAGCCAGGAAAGTAACGTTTCCTGGTTTGAAATTGGCTTAAAACCAGCTTATGTGTCCTTGATATATTCACCTTGTCTGCTGTTCATAAGAAGCACATACATCCATAACCTTAACTACAAACTTCTGTGGGTTGTTTTTTTTCCAATACCTCCTCAACCCAATCTTTAAGTTTTCACCCAGCTAACTGTCAGCATAAAAAACACTTTGTGTAAATAATAAGAAAATATGTTACAATAAATTCTATGTTCCATTGCAGACATATCAAGATAATCAAGCAAAAACTACATGAAGTTCTGCTGACTCCACCTAAGAATCAGACTTTCACTGCTGGAAGTATGAGCACATAGATAGACACTGCTGTTTCTTCAACCCACAGTACGCTGCTAGTAAAACATTGTAGGACGTCTGCAATGCATCATTCAACTCTTCCCAAATCAACTGATGCCATTCCCCAGAGTAATTTAAAGTATTACTGATATGACCAGAAAAAAAGAAGAAGAATGAAGTCTCAAAAGAATAACTGGAGATATTTAATGTTCCTGAAGAGCTGGAAGTATGTGCACACATACCTAGGAGACTGACACCTTCACTTTTGTAAGCAAAACAGGCAACCATTGTCTTAGTATACTTTAGGAATTTGCCAGAAGTATTGCTTAACACTCACAAAACGCACCATGCTTACACATATACCTTCTGCAAACAGCTTACATGCATGCCAAACAACACCCTAATTCTGCTTTTCAGCAGTAGTCCCCTCTACTAAGCTAGAACCATTACAGTGCTAGGATGGACAGCAAAGGGTTTATTTTGAAAATATACAGCAAGTTATCTCATGACTACCCAGCAATGGGTTGTCTACTGTGCAAGAGTCTTCCCTACATAAAATACTGGGTATTTGGTGTGCAGGCTGCAAGCTGTAACACAGTTAGAATCATAGAATCAACCAGGTTGGAAAAGACCTCCAAGATCATCCAGTCCAACTTAGCACCCAGCCCTAGACAATCAACTAGATCATGGCACTAAGTGCCTCATCCAGCCTTTTCTTGAGCACTTCCAGAGATGGTGACTCCACCACCTCCCTGGGCAGCCCATTCCAATGGCAAATCACTCTCTTTGTGAAGAATTTCTGCTTAACACCCAGCCTAGACCTCCCCTGGCACAACTTGAGCCTGTGTCCCCTTGTTCTGTTGCTGGTGGCCTGGGAGAAGAGGTACTTAAGGACATTTAAGCTGCATGCATGGAATGAGATGGCTTACTCATACCACCTGGTTTTAGAACAGTTCAGCTGATACAGTTTTACCCCTGTGCCTTCAACACCACTTCCTATGAGCTGAGAATCAAGATCCTCAAATGAGCAAGTTTTCAGTCAGCTGAATGCCATTTAGAGAGGCAGTAGGGGCTCCTTGTTTTCCTACTCAACTATCACAACATTTTAAAGTGTTTTAATTATCACTACATTAAAAAAAAAAATTAAAGCCTTTTTTTTTTTTTTTCTTTTGTTACCTGCAAATCTTGCTTCAAGCTCCTCACTTTTATTTGGGATGATATAATTATTGGAAGGCACGAAGGTGCAGCATGGACAATGTAAGCTTATCTTAAACCCAAGATTCCTGTCTGCAAAACATAAAAGTAAGTGAAGTTGGTTTTTACGTGTGGAATGACTCTGAAATACTGCTGAGTTAATGGAGGAGCAGTTGGGGCAGGAGTGAATGCAAAGAGCACTTGTTGTCACCTCTGTGATGGAGCCACTCATGTACAGCCTCAGTGACATCAAAAGACAACCATTCTCCTTCAGCTCTTGTTTTAACTACTTTGCTGTCGATGTAGCGCTGCCCTGGTGATGATAATTCTTTAGATTTTAGAACCTGCAAGAAACAACAAATAGAACAAATATAGTTAACATTTGCCTGTTTTTTACTGAAATGGACCATCAATATTATAAAATAGCAGAAGAAACTATCGGAGTTCAAATCTCTACACAGCAGATCTGTGTTTCCAGAAATTTTCTCAGGCTGTGTAAGGAGAGGAAGGTGACATAAAAATATCCCAATGAAATCAGCTTTTGCTCCCAAGCAAAGCATGGCATCACAGATTTCCTTCCCAACAGAAATCACACAGAAACACTGCCATGCAAGACAAGTGGTCACAGTAACTGGAAAAGAGGCTATTTTACCTTCTTCAGTAGTACTTACACGGATTAAAGCATAACATCAGATGCTAAAATAAAGCCTGTACAATGGAGTCTGGAAACTGAGGATCTTGTATTGCTCACCCACAACTAATCTGGGTGGTACTGCCTTATTCATGCTTCCAGCCTTCCCTCTGACTACAGACACTAGTCATACATTAAACAGAAAAAAACATTATATTGTCCATACAGTTAACCTGAGGGCATTCAGAGACAGCCTGGTGTGAATCACGGCCACACGGATTTGTGCAGCAACTGATGCTGCTTCCATTCAAACTTTCATGCCAGCTGTACTTGTGTTTGTATCAAAACTTTCAGCAAAGCTTGCTACTGACCATGCAATTAAAAAAATGCCTGTACAAATGAAACCCAGCCCTTCCCTTCCAAGGCACAGCACAGCACTGCATGCCTAGAATGTCAAATGTCTACAGTCTTCCTCCTATCTAAACAACCCAGCAAGTGCCTTCCCATATGCAAGCACAGCCTACTGTTATTTACCCTAACTCTAAGATGAAAACAATCGGACTTGTGGTTGCTAACAAGTTTCTCTTTCCCAGTTATTACTACCTTGATAGTTTTGTGATGCAGGAAGCCAGAATGCCATGCCACATTGTCAATTTCAATTAAGATACCAAATGATAACATCACTTTGTAACTTTGGCACGCTAGCTGTGCGACTTCCTATGTTGTTTTGGGTTCTTCCTCTCAATTTAACCATCCAAGTTCATCTTCAAATGAGTAACTGACAGTACCTCATTGTTTACTCCCAATTTCTCAGCCCAGATCAACCTGCCATCTAGCAAATGCTGCTGGAATAGAACAGTGGTGAAACTACATAATACATGTGAAGAAACACATTTCAAAAGTGGTGTGAAATTATGTCATCACGATAAAATTGGGTTTTTCATAATTAGAAAGAAAAGCAGGTTTGAAAATGCCAGATTTTGTCCAATCCATAGAGTGTCTATTTATTTCACTGGAGTGCTGGATCTCTCAAAAGCCAGCAGTGCAGCTCCCACAATAATATTTGTCTTGTGAGAAGAACAGCAGCACGACAAGCTCTTTGCCTTCTTTCTGAACAACACTTTAAGGAAGAAGACATGAGATGTTGGTACAAGTCCAGAAAATTACAAAGTGCCTCTAGTAGGCAATGCTGAGTTCTGCAGTAGAAACTGAGGGCACTCAAAAACTGAACATAGGGACACTTTTTTATGAGGCAACCTTCAAACAAAGTGTTTGAACAACTGTTTACAGAGAGTCTGGCAGCAGCAAGGGGACTACCATTACTCAGAAGTGCCAGAGGGATGAGAGAATCAGTAATCAATGCTGGGAAAGTCCCAGAGAAGTACAAATATAACTTTGCCTTCCCTTTGGTTGTTATCAGGTCAGCTCAAGTGTTTCTGAGGATGTAATGCAGCTGTCATTCTGCAAAGATGTGTCAGGGTGGGCGTTGTGTGAGGCAAATGGGACACAAGAACTTGGCTCATTTCTCTTCCTTTCTGCACAGTCATATCTTTCCAAAGTCTCCAGAAACTGCATACCTCAGTTTTGGCAGTGATGTAAGGATCTAAAAGCAAGTAATGTACTAAAAAGCAATCTCCTCATGTTAACTATAATTGGTCTTAGATAAGTTCTGAAGACTTAGCTGTGCCTTGGTATCCAAAATAAAATGTCTTCATCCCAAAGTCATTGCTACTAAAAGACAGAGCTTAGAGTTGGCAGGGTGTATCTGGCATGAAAGGCATGAAAGTACAAGAAATCATCACCGCATGTATCCAGTGGTACAGAGAACACCCACCCTCACCAATGGACTGAAGGACAAGGAAAGTGTTTGCAGGTTTCAAAACTGTAGGCTGCTGGTGGGACAGGATGGGCATTGTGGTTTAAGAAAGCTAGACACCATCCATTCTGTTCTATCACTGACAACAGAAAGTATAGCTTCTCTCACTGTTGTTCATGCTGCACGTTCAGGAAGAAGATGATGAAGAACAAGCCAAAAAGTCACAAACTAAATATGGTGTAACTTCCACAGCTGACACCGTGGGTTAAACAAGCACTACCAGCTCTTAAGCAAAAGGCTGTCAAGTGTGATGAGTGCCATAATGAAATTAGCATGTCTGCTTCAATCTCCTCTCCTGGACTAAGTATCTTTATAGTGTTAGAGTGATGTATGATTTTAACAACCCGATTGCTCATAAGCAAGAATGAGTTTCTAGCTTCAACATTTCCACTTTTTCCTTCCTTTACTGTTACATCATTTCAAGTGTGGAAAGCTAAGAGATGATAAAATCCCAGGCTGGATCCTCAATTTCTTTCCACAAAAGAACCTGATGAAGGATTCTCCATCTGTATTTCTACAACGTATTCCGTTTCCATCCATGCTAGAAGCAATTACACTCTACAGGGTAGTAAAGAAAGTGGCTTCTTTGTAGGAACCTATCAGAAAATTTTATAGCTACAAGATGTTCTTCAAGTGAGTCTTCTGGAAATTATTACATAATTATTTTAGCTTTTCTCCACCATTCTCTCTTTGCTTTGCTTCTTTGTACTTTTCCTTACATTTCTGGTCTTATCTTCCCCATCAGCAACACACCTTTTTCTTCCACTATGCCCTCAAGCCTATATTCCCATTGAAAAAATTATCTTTCAGTATTTCCAGTAATTTCTTCCTACTAGATCAACTAGTTTAGCTGCACAAAAATAAAGGCAAGGAAAAGGTGAAAGGGGGGAAAGGAGGGAAAAGGGAGAAAAGGGGAAAAAGGGAGGAAAGGAAAAGGGGTGAAAGGGGAAGAAAAGGGGAAGAGAAAAGGGGAAGGGAAAGGGGGAAGAAAGGGGAAAGGGAAAGAGGGAAGGGGAAAGGGAAAGAGGGAAGGGGAAAGGGAAAGAGGAAAGGGAAAAGGGAAAGGGGGAAAGGGAAGGGGAAAGGGAAAGGGAAGAGTTTGCCTTGCAGCTTTTGTGCTTGAAAGCCTGTCTACTTCCAACTATCCTGACTGGTCTTAGAAGAGGTATTATCTGTACCTATAAACATTGCCTTGCCTATAAACACTGCCTTACCTTTATGTTTAGCCCATCACAACCACATCAAACACTGTTACCAGAAATGTTGCCGCACAACTTGCATCTGCAGGAGCTAAATGAAGGCCTAAAAAGTAGGTCTTTGTGCAACAGTTTATGGGGAACTACAAATATCAACAGAAGATGGGGAAAAAAACAAACCAAAACAACAAGCAAATCAAAAGAGAAAAGGAAGACTGAGTTAAACGTCTTCATTCTCATCTCCTTCTGGAAACTTGTCCAAGCACTCCCTCCTGAAGAGGCAGAAAGAGTTTGGTATGTCTATGGGTCCTGACATGAATGCATGACCACTGGCATGTAGAGATGACAGATTCCATCATTTCCATGAGTAGGAGACAGTTTCCACACACATAGCCTCACCACCCTCACTTAGGAGTGACACATTTAAGCACCTACATGCACAAGTAGCTAATGATGTACAACCACATGTGTGCAAGTGTGAGCATGCACATCTTCACAGACATGTGAGTGAAAGCTCAAAATCAACAAACTCAAAATTCAGGTTGTGCAAAATATCTGCAGTTTCTGAACATGAGGATGTTCTTCCAGGTACATCTGGCTGTTTGGTCTCTCTTCCTTTGAACACAGTGATAAAGCAATGTTGCCTTTCCTAATACAGGACTACGCAGGGAACACCTGCATATGATCACATTAGCCAGGGATGAGCTGAATAGGTAGAAGTGTTACCAAATAGTTATGCAGCAGACTGCCAGCCCAGTATGCAGAGTAGTTTCCATTTAGTATCAATGCTCTAAATTCTAAGAACAATTTGATTTTGTCTACCTTCTTTATGCACAGGATTCCTCCCTTTCACAGGAAAACAAATAGCAAAATGCTTGTTAGTATCTTCTTGAAAAGGTATCTTGGACACTTAAACTCTGCTGTCTAGCTACCTTTTTCTACAGGCACTGACTCTCCCTTCATAGCTTTTTTTTCCTATGTTGATCCTTCTAAAAAATACCTGAGGAAAAATTACCTTACAAGTACCTATAAAGGATCTTTAGATACTACATACATGCAGCTACTGCCAACAGACCAGTGCAAAACAAACCCATGAACAAACAAATAACACATTTAATGCAGAAAAGGGCTGGCAAAGCAGCCAGGTGGAAACAAAGCATTGCTCCTGCTTGTACAGCTACACGTGTTTAGGAAGCAAACAAACAAAACATTTGTGCAACTAGCAGAAACATGGCTTCTAAAAACAGGCCGTATCAGAGGCTGATGTCAGCAGAGCAGCAGCATTTGGCATCAGTGTAATTATACTGCTTCAAAAAGAAAACAAAAAAAAACCCTCCAAAACCCAAGACTCTGTTAAGAGAAACTTAAGTATTTTGCTCAAATTTTCCTCTGCCTACTCCCCTTCCTATATATATATCAGCAACTAACTGAATGAAAACATTAGTCTATGTATTCCAGACAACAACCACTAAGAGCAGATGCCAGAAGAGACTGTCTTCAATGACTCATTACACACATACAGGACAAAAAAATGACAGAAAGACACATTGGTTCTTTCAAGTAAGTCGAGCTCCAAAACTGCCACTTGCTTAGTGTACTTCAGATGTGACAGTCTGACCAATAACTACATTGAGTTTTCTACAGTTACCACAGTGAAACGCAGAAGAATAGGAAAATTACAATTAAGTATAATTTACAGTGGAATGGTTTTGGGCTAATAAATTCATCACCTCCCCAGGAAGCAAGCAAACAAACAAACAAAAAACTGAATGTGGTTCAGCACTGATGATACACAGGCTAATGCATCAATAACATACATCTGCTGCAGACAATAAAACCCCAGGCACACATCAAAGGCTCAGTTTTAGCAAGAAGGGCATTTTATAGCTGGGTTTGAGTATTATGGTCAGCAACTGTTAGGAAGTATTTTTAGTGACTTAGTTTCTTTAAAAGAAAAAACAACTATGAACTTTCAAAACGCAATAATAAGATCATGTGGCCACTTAAAAATATCTATCCTGTCTGCTTTATTGCCCTGGAACTCGGGATGCTCCCTGCTTTAGCCGTCCTGGGTTCTGCAATCACTGAATAGCTGCAAATATAGCACTATCTAGTAAAAACCTGCTATTAATCTGTTTTTCTTCTCCATTCAGTCTGCACTGTCTGATCTCCTCTCTCCAGATGCTGCTGGCTCCCTGATAACTTCCTTCCTTCCCTTCTCTGTCGTTTCAGACTCCTGAGATGTTCTTGTGTATTACAACATCTTGGCAGGCTCACTAATCTGTCTCTTACTTATCAGTCATTATCCATGGTTTCCACTGGAACTTCAAGGACCTTTTAAAATAATGGAAATAACCTGACATGTACTTATAAGCTCAAAGTAAATAAGCCCAAACAATGAGATCCAGGGGTAAATGATGTGCTAGTGCTGGTTAACATCAGAAGAGATACGTTCAGCTATGCACAACATCGTGGCTGAAAACTGCCATTTAGGATAACCTCTTTTGAACTAGAAGAAACCTGCAGGAAGATTCCAGCCCAACCCTTTGCAGTGGAATAACCAGATTCCCAAGGTCTGAATATGCAGCTGCTTATCATTTCCAATTCTTATGTACTGTTCTTCCATACTGTGTACCCTGTTGAAAGACTCACATGCTGCCTGGTTCCAGATTTCAAAGGCCTCCTCAGACAGCTCTCAGGAACTTCATCCAGCCTTTTTTGAAGCTTCAAGTTAAAAATGAATATGCTAATTCTTAATCCTCTCTCACTCCCTGTTTGAGTTCAAGGTCTCTGACCCTATCTTGGATGGAAGGATAAGCAAACCCTTAATTCTGTTGCAAACCTCTCCAGTTTCTTACTCATTATATGTAGAAACATGTTGTAAAGTGCAAAGCCTCTATGTAGTAGGTTGTGCCAGATAGATGGGAGTCTATTGGCTGTCAAAATCTTAGCTTCTTATTATCACCACTAGTGCAAAAGACTGTGTAATTTTTCCAAAATTCTGTGTGCATTTTCAAGCTCTTCTTGCAACCACTTCTGCAAAAGAGTAATCCAGACTCTGCCTTCAGTGCAATGGATTTTAAAAGGCTTTACAGCCCCCCTGCTCATCACTGGAAGTCTTTCCATTACTTGCAAAGGCCTCTGAATCAGGCTCAAACTGAGGGCAGAATCTTTAGAGAGTAGTATATGAGATGCAGAGTTCCTGCCAAAATAGAAAGGTATGGAGTACTTGCCAATTTTTTTTTTAGCAAACCCCATAGCTCTGTGATCCATCTGCTCAGAACTTGCCAGACACGTTCTTCATGCAAACTTGCAAATAAAAAGAACATTTTGCACACATAACCCAGCCCCTTTTATATCTGGATGGGCTACAGCTGCACTAGGATTCTCTTACAGTGCTGGCTGCTACTTGCTTAAAGGTAAAAGAAGGTGAAGTATGAGGGGGCTAAAGAGATGAGTAGCTAAGGTAGGTCAGAAAGGGATGGGAAGTCAAGCACATCATGGAATCATTGTGACTGACTGACTGCATCGCCCTGTGGTGAGGGTATGAGCTGTGGGAAGAGAACAGCTCCTGAGAAGGGATTTCCTCTCCATTTGTTCCCCAAGCAAGGCCTTCCTCCTGCCACTGAAGATGCATGTGCAGTGTAAGTCGGGGATATAGCCCTGAGGCCATTCAGTTAAGCAGTCAGGAAGACTTTGCATTGTACAAGCAATAAACAAGAAGGGAGGGTCTGGAGACCTTCTCCTGGAAGATTCGAGAATATTGAGTGCAATTTCCTGCTGTTTAGGAGATTTTACGATAGCTCAAAAGAAAGATTTTATGTAAAAAGAAGCAAAACAAGTGAACTTGTCTAGCATTTAGCTTTAACTTGTCAGAGGCACATTATGCACTATTAAAATATCATCAAAAAGGAGCAGAAGTCAACAAAAATAGAGTGGGTTCTTCTGTCTTCTAGCCAAACTCCCTAGATCCTGAAGGGTACTTCTGTATTCATCACCCCTTTATGTACAGATTTCACAAGGCCTTCCTCTTCCTCAGTCCTCTCACTGACAGCTGTATCTCATGTTCACGTGCATTTTACTGCAACATTTTGGCATGAATCTTTCTTTCCTATCTGGAATCTGGACTTTCTGTTTCTTCTAAGATGCTGTTGTGTTCTGCAAGTCACTCCTCTTTCCCCTTTCTCTTGCCTGGAGAGTTTTCTACAAACCACGATTCTCTGTGTTTTTCTCTTCCCACCACTTATAAGCATCCACACAAACCACTCCTGTCCTCCTCTGCTCTCTTTCAATATTTATTCTTCTTCATATACAGTTCTCTCCAACATTGTTTTCCACATCACTCCCAAACAGCAATATTACCTTCCCCTCTCCAGTGGGCTCCCTAGTTCAAGGCTAGCAAGATAACCTGATGTTCCTCATCACAGTTACTACCATGCTCAGTGCTTGATTACACCTTGCTTGTGTCTTAGTGGGCTTGACTACCCCACCAGATTACAGTCTAAAGAGCAGGAGCCCAAACCTAGCAGCTGGTTCCTGACCCACATCCTGCATTCCTGTGCTCCCTAGAATCATAGAATGTTAGAAGTTGTGAGGGGCCTCCCAGAGATCACCTAGTCCAACCTTGTTGCCAAAGCAGGATTACCCAGGGCAGGCCACACATGGACACATTCAGGTGGGTTTTGAAAGTCTCCAGAGGAGACTCCACAGTCTCTACAAGCAGCCTGTTCCAGTGCTCCATCACCCTCACCATAAAGAAGTTTACCCTCACGTTGAGGTGGAACCTTCTGTGTTCCAGCTTATACCCACTGTTCCTTGTCTTACCACTAGGCACCACCAAAAAGAGACTGTTACCTTCATCCTGCTACCCACCCCTCAGATATTTATAGACATTAATAAGATCCCCTCTCAGCCTTCCCTTCTCAAGACTAAACAATCCCAGTTCTCTCAGTCTGTCTTCATAAGAGAGATGTTCAAGTCATCCTCACTGCTCTCTGCTCGACTCTCTCCAGTAGATTCCTGTCTCTCTTGAACTGGAGAGCCCAAAATTGGATAGAGCATTCCAGGTCTGGTGTTAGCAGGGCTGAGTAGAGGGGGAGAACATGCACTGTACCTGCACTGCAAACAGCAATAAATCAGCTCAATGCTCCCCATTTTTACACACAGCAGTGTTGAGTTGTGAGTACATGCTGGCTCATCCCAGTAGCTAATGAGGACATTACACACTTCCTCAAGTCTTTTTCAATAACTGCTCTGGTCCTGGCAAGAAGTGGCTGCATCTGAGGTAACCTCTCAAATCACAGTGAATATGACACAGTGATAAATACTTCCTCTCACCCACACTGCCAGTTTTTATTTGCCAAAGGTACTCTCTATATGGTCTCCAGCACACTGATTTTTTTTTCAAGGGGAAACAGTATTTCAAACAAAACAAACCACCACCCCCACCCCCAAGAAAGGATTCTGCAACAAGGAGAAAGAAATATACTGCATATTACCTTCTTCTGGTCTTGAACTGTGGCTGAGGGGGCCCAGGAAGGAAGAGAAGGTTGTCAAAGTAGAAAGACATTTGATCCACACTTCATACCGAGTTTGGCACTTCAAAGAGCACTGTACATTTTTCATTTAACATAACCTTATAACCTTTTAGATAGCAAGAGTCTGGTTTCAGGACAGCAATACATAAATTGTGAGATTCAAATATACTGCTTCAGATGTGGGTCACAGTGACAGCAGTCAATTAAAATCAAGTGCCCCAGGTGATATCTGTAATACAGACATCCTGCATCAGCTAGTGGCCACAAATCCTGCTCCCGGGTAATTTTTCCGTGGCATTAGAGACAGCACTTTTTGGCAAGAAAAGAGAGCAAGGTCCCTCTGCTCCTGATTATATGGAGATCTGTCTGGAGTAGCTCTGCCGCAGTCAGTGTAAATTGCCTCAGATTTGCACTGTGGAGATTTGGCCTAAGTCTATAGTAGCTCACTCTAAACGTGTTCTCTGACTGAAAAACAAGACAAAACACTGTCTGAATTGAAAGTATTTGAGTAACTGACTGTGGTTTAAATTTAAATCTGACTCATAATGGGGTAATGTGTTCCACAGCATCTTCCTCCTCATACCTCCAAGCATGGAGAGAGGCCCTTAGAGACATGGGGTTATCAGTCTGGAAGACAAAAAATTCTTCTGAAGCCCTAAGCAAGCTCTACAGATGCTCTCAGCATGGACCTGGACCCTCCCTGACATGGACAGGCCAAAACTGATTCTGGCAGAGGAATATGACTAGATGATCTCCTGAGCTCCTCTCCAACCCTTGCCATTCTGATTCTACCATTCTATGAAAGTCTGTTCCTGCTTGCTTTGAAGTCACGATTGCAATCTGCCATCCCTTCTGGGCTTTACCCTGGCGCTGTCTGCTTGCTCCAGTTCCGCGCTCTGACACATTCTGCAAGTGCATCACCCCAAGTCCACAGCCTCTCAGGAACACCAAATCACAGCAGCCTCAGACAAAAAAAAAGTGCTTCACCTACAGATTTTATGATGTTTTATGATGTGTTAACAAAACACGTCATCACTTCCATGGGAAGTAATTATTACTTGTTATTGTTTGACCATTTGTACGTAATAAAAATACCTTAAAAACAATACCACAACACTCCCTCAACAGCATCTTTTTGCATTGTGAGGGTTTCTACTTATCCAGCTTTGCAGTGGTGCCTATTTATTTTTTGGAATGCTTATTCATAAAAGTCAAGAGGTTTTTTTTTGAAGAGTGCAGGGAGTTTATTCATAAATACAGAAGCACCTTAATAAAAGAAAGATGTGAGGAAGTCTTCAAAGCAGGCAAGAAAACTGATGAACAAAGACATTCCCATAACAACTGAGCTTTATCTGATCAAATTCCAATAAAGCCTGCATTTGGCATAAATCTTTAAAAACATAGCAAGGGCCACTGGAGGATGCTAAAACTTGTTTATTTAATATTATTTCTCCTCCCTCCCTCAAAAGTACTTTATCCCCTTAATATTTTCTGAAGTCTCAGTGCATGCTGAGAAGCCTGTTGAGCAAATGCAGAACAGCAGAAGGACAGAAGTGTGGGAGAGCACTCACTTCTGTCATCTAAGGTCGTGCCACTTCCTTCCCTGAGGCTTCACACTCTCCAAAGTGCTGATAACCAGCAGCACCACCAGCAGATTAACCCTCACTTTTGGGCAGAAGAAACAACAGAAAAGGCAGTGCCTTAAAAAAATTTAATTTTCTGTGGCTTCACTTAACTGGAGCCAAGAATAGACAGAAGCTTTTGCACCAGCTTTATAAAAGAAACCTAATTCCTACTTCTAGGAGTTTTATTATTTTTCACCCTAAGACTACTTAATAAGTGCACTGCGCTTCTCATGTGCACAGAAACACAGAGATGTGACTGACTAATCCTCAAATACCAAGAGAAGTATTCTCAGTGAAAACAGGTATTAAAGAAACTGTCTCTGCTCATGGGGATTACCACTTGCCCACTGGCTTAGTAGACACATCTAGGGCACCTCCAAGACAATAATCTTCAAGGCCTACTGCCTGGAGGAATCTGAGGGGCATCAGACCTGGCAAACAGATTCACAACCACTTACTCCCAGCATAAATACATGAGTTGCTCTCTGCTCCAACCTTAGTCCTGCTGATGCTGCTGCAATGGGGGCCAAGAGTGAGGGGCCACGGCCCTGGCTCGCCACACCAAGCAGCTCCAGACTGCTTTCCCGGAGTCAGTGTAAACAAGGGCTGCAGGAAAACACAAAGTTCTTTTCTGATGTGGTTTGGAAAATGAAGCCAAGCATAGCCCAGGGAAAGCTTAGCTGAAAAGGTGCAGTCTTGCTTTTCTTATTCCATTTTAAAGGGTAGATCAGTAAGGTCAGAGGACCACACAAAGAATCAATCAGGAGGAGAAACAAAATATTTATATTCTGTTTGCTTCTTTTTTCCTATTTACCCTGCACATCTGTCTCTAGCTGTTCCTAAAATAGTCCATCAGAGTATATTGTCCCTTCTTCACCAGTGGTACATATACTACTACTAAACTGCCACTGGAATAAAATATAGAGCTCTCAAGAGAGCTGTTAGGAGACTTGCATGAGTTCAGGGACAGCCACTTTCTTAGTGAATCACAAGAGAGCTCTGTCTCACCAGAAGACCTCTGCCCCTCTCTTCCTCCTTGACTAAGATGAGGGAACAACCATTCCCTGAAACTGCAGGTATGAGAAGAATTTCAAAACCCCTCGTCAAGATGTCCTCAACAAAACAAAACACAAAGCAACCTGAAACTTAGTGGGAGGGGAAAAAAATCCTAATAATGAAATGTTGCTTATGCAAGATGAAAACCCACATTGTTCCTTCTGGGCACAACAGCCCTGGCAAGCCTAGCACATATCTCACAAGACAGGAAGCCGTGCTTATTCACAGAGGACAAACTCCATCAGCAGTCTCCTCTGAGAGGCTTACAATCCATGCGTGGCTTTTCATGTTGGAAACAAAGACATTGCATTAAGTCTTAAAACTTTACAGAATATATTTGCCTCTCCTGCTTCCATCAAAATGAGCATCTTGCTCATTCTTTCCTTTTCCTTTCCATGTTTGTACCTTTCTCTACTGCTACATACCCCTACCTGCACTATCAATCTATCATTACGCAACCCTGAAGCTCCTCTAGCATCACTGTAGCACCAATGCCTGCTTCCTATCCTTCAGCTCCTTAGATTTTCCTCTTTCTAATCTCTACACTTAATTTACTAAGTCTAAGTCTTAGGATGCTTTCTACAGTGCTGTCCTGCAGTACATCAGAGAATATCTCAAGTTGGAAAGGACTCACAGGGATTATGACCACTGGCTCTTCATTTTTTTCCTGGTTTTGCTTTTCCTGTTAAAACACAGCATGCTAATCTCACACATCCTGGAGATTAGATGCAGCAGTATTCAGAGGTTATGATACTCCTGTAGTAGAGCTTCTGACAAGGAACCCATGCAGTTCAGGTTGGCCATTACACAGCTAAGATAACACCTCCACACACAGTTTTGGGGAGAGCTACATACAAGATTGCAAGAAGTAAGCATGATCAAAGCGAGGAAAAAACAACCAGTGTAGGAAGGTAACAGAAGCTAATAAGAAGTAAAGCAGACAAAGGAACTATCATTATCATTTTAATAGGTACTTTGCAAGGGAAATGCTCCAAAGAGAGCTTGCCTCTATACAGGCAAAGAAGCAAAGCAGCAAAGTAATATGCCAAAAATATGCCTGGCACAAACAAACGCTCAGAGCTTGCTGCCTTTGGCTTGCGTGTTACTTGGTAGAGAAAAGACCTAATTCTACAATAACCTGCACTCATTACTCACCTAACACTTCACTCAGTATGCTCCACCAAGCCTAAATAAGTAACTGCCTTACTCACCAGCTATATATTTATCTAAAAGACTCAAGTACCTGCCCTGGATGCAGGTGCCCATCATTTCCATGGCCACAGGTTTGCTGGAGTCAGGCTCTCTCAACTAAGCTCCAGCTGTTTCTCATCACAGGGTGAAATTCCAGCCAAGCAAAGGCCCTTTCTTCCCTACCTCTGCTGAACCCTTTGTGTCCTATGTCCCTCAAACAGAGAAATACAATGAACCAAGTTCAGGCAGCCACAGCTGTACTCCTTTCAGGTGTCTGATGAACAGCTCTCAAAAGCAGAGCAGAAAGCCCAGAGATCTCAACTCTTCTTAAGATGTCTGAACAGTAAGGCCAAGCCAGAACATACAACCATTTCAACAGGCTGGTGTGGCAGCATCACAACAACTTACAATCTAGTTCTCTCTGTGATGTTACGTACAGGCAATACCAGTAAATCGCATTAAAGATTCCTAGTTTTCTCTTTTAACAACAAATATGTTACTAAACTTTTCTGTCAGGCTGTCATAGTTGTGAAGCCAGTGACCACCTGTGGACCTGAACCACATTCAGCTGGGAAACATGCTTCTTCTACATCTAAACAATATCTAAACAGAACGGTGCACTTTTCTCTGCTTTCAGCCACTAATGTTGGCTTTTATAGCTAATTCAACAAGCATGTGAACCCCAATTTGTTCCCCTCTCTGCTCCAAGTCTGGATTGCACTTAACCTGATCAGGCAGGGAAAGATGAACACACGAAGTAAGGGAGAATACTAATTCAAATTTGCACCCACTAGATCTAACTGAAGAATGCAGTGCTTTGAACTCAGGAGAGTGCTCAGGTATAGCTAATGGGAACAGCAAGAACAGAGGTAAAGAGAGGCTCAATACGCATTTACAAGGTGGTATTCAATTTGACAGGGTTTTCAGCAGAAGAAGTCACAGGTTGCTGGAAGTACCACGACTTTCACTTGGTATAAAACAGCTGGGAGCTGAGCCATTTTGGGTGCTATGTTTCTCAGCAAAGTGAACTCTGCTTTAGATGAAATATTCTCTAGGCAGTATTTGCACAACTGCAGACTCTATGTAAGTGACTTTAATGGCTTTAAAGTACTTTTAAGGATTAAATTACATCAATCTTATCAACAAGGAGTGAGAAAGTCATGGGGTCATTTTCTTCCTCACTCCTTAGTCCCCAGTTTGTACACTCACTTGCTTCAGCCCCTGAGATAGCATACAAAAGCCAGGTCCTAAAGTGCTTAGCTTTGAAACTCGATTATTAACAATGCTGTTTCTGTGAACAACAAGAACAGGAACAGTTAAAAGACTGCTCCTGAACAGAGAAGCCAGAGCAAAGAATTTCACTTCTATGTAAACTACAGTACAGGCCACATGTTGGAAGACAAAGATCTGGGAATGACTTATTTGATGTCTTGCTGTCGCTTATATGCTCAATCTTTATATAAGATTTTAAATAGAACAAGGGGACACAGTCTCAAGTTGTGCTGGGGGAAGTATAGGCTGGATGTTAGGAGGAAGTTCTTGGCAGAGAGAGTGATCGGCATTGGAATGGGTTGCTCAGGGAGGTGGTAGAGTCACCGTCCCTGGAGGTGTTTAAAAGAAGCCTGGCTGAGGCACTTAGTGCCATGGTCTAGTTGACTGGATAGGGCTGGGTGATGGGTTGGACTGGATGATCTTGGAGGTCTCTTCCGACCTGGTTGATTCTATGATTCTATGATTCTTTGTAGTCCTGAGGCACAACCACTACAAAAAGTTTGCATATTTCAGCTCCATGCAATTCTGAATGAAGTCCTTTCTAGGAACGGCAGGTGAAACAAGAGCTGCTTTGTAAAGACAGGACTCAGCTGTTTCTCCCTGTGGTTTGCTCCACCTGGTAGATGGGTACAAGGTGGGTTTGCTGCAGGAAGAGAGGAGCCGACACATATGAGGTATCACCATACCTGGTAGAGCTCTATCCGCTGCTCCGAGACACGTGCTTTTGTGTTCTGCAAGCGGAAGACCCTGAACTCAGCCTTCACCAAGTTGGAGGCGTTCTTCTCCATCGCTGAGACATCAAATCTGACAATCCTGAAGTAAAGGCTGTAATAGCTTGGTGGGATGGCATCTGCAAGAAGGCAATTTGATTTTGTTATCATTTTTTAAATAATAAAATGACTGTTCCTGCTATACAAGACAGCCTCAGTAAGGGAAATATCACTAGCATGATTCAGTTTCCAATGGCCAATTTAATAGGCTGAACAATTTAATAAACTAAAAACCAACTCCACGTGTGTTTGATTATAGGAACACCATCTTAATAGAGATTAACAACTATTTCCAACCGTACTGAAGGTCATCTCCTTTTTCAGTACACTGCTGGAAAATGCTGGATGCTTATAAATTGGGGGGGAGGGGGAAATCACAGCAGCTGGTATCTGGCACACGCCTCTGCACTTGAACAGAGTTCACAGAGATCTGCTAAAATGACAAGTAACAGCAATTTGTCTGCCCTGTACGTTCTCTGAAGCCCATTTCCCCCTACAATATGAGCATTAATCAGCCAGCTTCAGCCTTTATTGGAAAAAAAATTCATTCTGATTATAGTGATGGGACAGAAATAGAAGAGGAAGAAGAAAGGGAAGGAAAAGGCAAGCAGAGAGCAGATATTTTAATCATAATTGCACGAATTTAGATCACTTGGAAGCACTAAAAGCCATAAATGTAATCACTTCTCACTATATACCAGGTGGAAAGGGACTCAAGTCTTCAGTAACAGTGTTAGACATATACATCAGTTTAGGTTTCAAAACCGTCTCTCCCGCCTTTGTAGCTGTAAACCCTGACTGAGGCTAAGCAGCAAAGTACTCCTGCACATCCTGGGTTACCCTGAAGGTTTCAGTGATCACCTGAGGCCTTCCCACACCCACACTGGCCAGCTGTGCCAAGAGGAACCTGCTCACCGAATGGTGCCTCTCACTACCCTCTGTGTATGCGTGATGCCCTTCCTCAGCCCACTGCCTGGCGAGGCTCTCCTTGAACTGCAGAGCCACACTGGGAGAGGAGACAGAATGACTCAAAGGGCCTGATACAAAAATCTCTGTGCAAACCAAGGGGAAGGTTTCCTTGTCTCTTACAGTGTGAGAACTGAAGTGGATAAAGAAAAAAAGAGGGAAAATTGCATTTGAGAGGCCGGTGTGCGTGTGTGTGGATTTTCAGCTGAGGAAGCAAAATCTTAGAGGCTTCACTGGAGTGAGGCCAGCAGGAAGACTTCAGACCATAATTACAAAACATGGGGTTTTCCCACTAGTTATGTAGCTCAGGATTTGTCATGCAGTGGCAGGAGATGACGGCCTCAGTGTTTAGGGAGGTGAGCAGTTCAGCACCTGCTAAAGAGCCAGGCTGTCTGAAATCCCAGCAAGGCCTCCTGCTCTGCTGCCTCCCACAACTACCCAGGCCATTAATCCAGGAATCACAGAAGTGTAGAATTGTTGAGGTTGGAAGATACTTATTAATTGAATAAACTACCATCAGATGCCTAATTGTTAATAGAGTCATAGAATGGTTTAGGTTGGAAGGGACCCCAAGGATCATCCATTTCCAACCCCCTGCCACAGGCAGGGACACCTCCCACTAGAACAGGTCACTCAACACCTCATCCAACCTGGCCTTGAAAACCTCCAGGGAGGGAGCAGCCACAACCTCCCTGGGCAACCTGTGCCAGTGTCTCACCACCCTCACTGCAAAGAACCCTTTCCTAACATCTAGTTTGAATCTCTCCACTGCAAGTTTAAACCCATTACCCCTTGTCCTGTCATTCCAAGTCCTTGTAAATAGTCCCTCCCTAGCCTTCCTGTAGGTCCCTTTCAGATACTGGAAGGCCACTGTAAGGTCTCCTACCAGTTATAATAGATATAACACACATGAGTTATTGTTTCTGTGTAAAGAAATGGGAGAAGCCAAGTACAATACATTTACCTTTATTGCTAACTACTAGTGGCTAAAGATCACTGAAGGAAACACAGAATAGAATTTATTCATATCACTAAGACATATTAGTAATGTAAGGTGTCCTTCCAAGCATGTAGTGTTTCTAGACTGGCTGCTATTACTGGAACATCTGAGCAATGCAGCAGCTCCTGACTACACAAGGTAACCACTCATGGCTATAGTCTGAATAATGGATTTGGTGTAGTTCTTTCTGTAATTCTGATTTCAAACTGACTACAGAATAAATACCAAGTAGAAGTCAGTAAGTCAGTCGCACAAAGAATAAATCATATTCTGTCTTCACAAAATTTATTAATATGGTGGCCAGGAGAACAATGGCATTCTGGACTGTATCAGGGACAGTGTGGCCAGTAGAACAAGGGAAGTTATTCCTCCCCTGTACTCAGCACTGGTCAGGACACACCTCAAGTACTGTGTCCAGTTCTGGGTGTCTCAGTTCAAGAAAGATATTGAGGTACTGGAACGTGTCCAGAGAAGGGTGACAAAGCTGATGAAGGGCCTGGAGCACAGCCTTGAGAGGCTGTGGGAGCTGGGGGTGTGCAGCCTGGAGAAGAGGAGGCTCAGGGCAGACCTCATTGATGTCTACAACTACCTGAAGGGAGGCTGCAGCCAGGTGGGTGCTGGTCTCTTCTCCCAGGCAACCAGCAACAGAACAAGGGGACACAGGCTCAAGTTGTGCTGGGGGAGGTAGAGGCTGGATGTTAGGAGGAAGTTCTTCACAGAGAGAGTAATTGGCATTGGAATGGGCTGCCCAGGGAGGTGGTGGAGTTGCCATCCCTGGAGGTGCTCAAGAAAAGCCTGTATGAGGCACTTAGTGCCATGGTCTGGTTGACTGGCTAGGGCTGGGTGCTAGGTTGGACTGGATGATCTTGGAGGTCTCTTCCAACCTGGTTAATTCTATGATTCTATGATTGTCCACATAGTTGAGCCAAAATCTTTTGCAAATGACCATAGGTAAAAATAATCCCAGCTATAAGAAAAGCTTCAATAATAAAATAAAGAAAGAAATAATCTCAGCTTCAACTACAGATGCAGTAGAAGTCATAGACTGTAAGTTCTGAAAGTACATAAATCCTCTGAAAGAGTAATTCCCAAAGTAGAGCCTCAGCATGGTCAGATGGGTAAGAAGTATAAATACAAAGAGGAAGCCCCAGGCTTATTTATGTTTACATCTAATTGAAAAAAAAAGGTTTCTCAGACTTTATCTTCAGTGCTTGAAAATAAACCCCCAAAGCATCATCAGTATCCTTGCATACCAAGCTTACTGACATAAAACTGCTACAATCTTATAATGAGAACTCAAAGAAAAATGGAATCAAATTGCACCCACAGCAAAACTGCTCCCCTCTACCATGAGCAACACATTAGTAATGGTCTCTCTCAAAATGCCAAACAAACATCTCCTGAGACAAGCTTAACTTTATGCAATGATGATCTTAATTTCTATGTATTTTGGAAATTCTCAGAAAAACTGCTTGGTTCAGAGACTGTATCTTCATTTAAGAGAGAAATCATCTCCTCAACTCATTTTTCTGTTATAGGAAACTCCAAGACTACTACTTGTTCTTTGGCCAAACCTAACCCTACTAGGAATATAACTTGGCATAATAATATGTATATGTAAGATTGATTCTTCCAGGATGAGTTATAAGTTGTCCTTCCCTGTCATTTATTTGAGGCATCAACCTATCATTTCATTCCCTGTGGACATGCCAAACTAGCAGCCAGCCACTCACCCTGGCACAGACAAACTCTGTCCATCTTGACTTTATTTCAGATTGAAAAGCAATATTTAACTGTCAGTTTGATTTATATTTAGCTTCTAACTCATTTCTAGAACTTTGCTGTGCTACACCTGTAGTCTTTCTTGACAGTTTCCGTATTTTAGATACCGAATATTACAAATCTGTAAATATTTCTCTGAATAGGTTATCCTGAATAATGTCTGTATTCATATTTTTCACTCTTTCCTATGTAAAGAAGATAGAGAAGGGATACTCACACAGTGTGCATGGTTTGGTGTCTGCATATGTGGGGCCTGGAGCACAGCCCTGTGAGGAGAGGCTGAGGGAGCTGAGGGTGTGCAGCCTGAAGAAGAGGAGGCTCAGGGATGACCTCATTGCTGTCTACAGCTACCTGAAGGGAGGCTGCAGCCAGGTGGGGGTTGGTCTCTTCTGCCAGGCAACCAGCAACAGAACAAGGGGACAGAGCCTCAAGTTGTGCTGGGGGAGGTATAGGCTGGATGCTAGGAGGAAGTTCTTGACAGAGAGAGTGATTGGCATTGGAATGGGCTGGCAAGGGAGGTGGTGGAGTCACTGTCTCTGGAGGTGTTCAGTAAAAGACCGGATGAGGCACTCAGTGCCATGGTCTAGTTGATTGTTTAGGGCTGGGTGCTAGGTTGGACTGGATGATCTTGGAGGTCTCTTCCAACCTGGTTAATTCTATGATTCTATGATTTACACAGCAGCAGCATTTCCCTTCGACTGGAAAGCAGGTGTGACACCCATCATGAACAAGAATGAATTCTTGTCTTAAAGAAGCTTTATATATTTCAAGAAGAAGTTTTATATCTTTCAAAAACCCACATTAAAAAATTATTTCTTTATCATACATGACAGAACCCACAGGAAGTCAACTCACAAAAAGGCATCATTCATGGACATATGAAAAAAAAAAAAAAGGGGTCTTTTTTGCTAGCTGGAAGCCATTCTCTGGAAAAGAATGGCTGACTGCAGAATTATTGTTTATGTGAAAGTTAATCAACATTAAGATTGAGAATGGAGATCTGCAGTTTTTAGGAGAACTGAAAGGCCCTTATAGAATCTGCAGGGTTTCAGATTAGCCTTTAAGTGATTTCAGACGATGCAATTAATCTCTTCTTGTGGGTCCACCTTAACCTGACAGTTGTACCAGTTCAGACTCAGTTGGATACCTCTGGTTTTGGCCCAATGACTCCAGCAGATGCCAGGATGATTGACCAACCAAGTCAGCCTACAAACACAGTTATCCTGCCACAAACCAGACTCCTTAAGTATTCCGTGATCCATTATCATTAATGAGTGGAATTAAACCAGTATGTTTCCTGTAGCTAGGAAAACACAGATTTCTTTTGGGTTTGAGAGAGGGAATTGTAAATGCAATGAAAGATCTCATTTTTATCACATTTAAATTATTAATCCAATCCTCAGGAAAAAAAATTCTTCCAGCTGTAATAATCATAATCACAATCATTACAGTACAGTGAGAAGTTTTACAAACACAGTTGAGAAGATTTACAAAACAAAGCTGGAGAAGGTGAAGGTAGCATCTCTTCTCCTCCTCCCTTTTGCCTGCTGAGCACCAAGCATCACAAGTTTAGCTGTTTTTGTTCTTTTTGTTTTTCTTGAATGAGCTGAAGCTTCACTAGCTGCTTTACACATGCCAGGTTAAAATGTAATCTGCTGAGTTCTTATATGCATACATGGTTTCTGTGCTTCTTACTGACTTTGTTGAAGTCTAGCATCCTCTATGTTCCTATCCCAAGCAACTAGGGCAAAAAGCAGCTCTGCTCTGAGAAGGCAGAAAACACCGGTGGGAGGAGTGCAGACCTATCCTAAAATACTCAACAGCCTTTAGAACTGCTCCAGGTTGAATCATAGAATCCTAGAATCAACTAGGTTGGAAGAGACCTCCAAGATCATTCAGTCCAACCTAGCACCCAAAACTAGCCAAGCAACTGGACCATGGCACTAAGTGCATCATCCAGTCTTTTACTGAACACCTCCAGAGACAGTGACTCCACCACCTCCCTGGGCAGCCCTTTCCAATGGCAATCACTCTCGCTGTCAAGAACTTCCTCCTAATATCAAGCCTATACCTCCTGTGGCACAGCTGTCTCCCCTTGTTCTGTTTCTGGTTGCCTGGGAGAAGAGACAAACCCCCACCTGGCTACAACCTTCCTTCAGGCAGTTGTAGACAGCAATGAGGTCACCCCTGAGCCTCCTCTTCTCCAGGCTAAAGCATAGTCAGCAAGAGAGTCTGAACACCATCTGAATGACCATCCAAAACAGCACACAGACCCCCAGGCATTGCTCCTGGAAGGAAAGCGAGATGAAATCAAGCTTCCTTAAATCAAAACTGGGAAGGGAAGGAGTGTTTCAAACTGAAGATATTGCCCAAATCAAGAACGTCCTGCACAAAAGCGTGATCCTTTTGCCTTGCACAGTTGTGTTTGATGGACTGCTGCCGGTATTTCCCCAGCCTTCCTCACAAGTACTGTGTGTACTGACACTTCAGGAAGAAATAAAACACCGTTTGACACAGCTCGTCTGAGAGTTGGGCTTTCGGTCAGCCGAAGGAAAAGGCCTCAATTCAATTGTCTCAAAACAAGGGCTTTTTTCCCCCCTCTGAATTTTCATTTCTGCTATTGAAACAAAACAAAATAAATCAATTGTATGCAAAGCCCAAGCTAGGAAATGTAAACAACTTTTCTCATTGGAAGAGGCCGGACAGTTCGACTTCACACATACACCCCCACTGGAAAGCCTGAGAGCTTCAATCTAATCCTTCCATCAAGGGCTTGTAATAAACGCTGCAAAGATTTATTTTTATTCCCTTTTGTGTTTATTAAACTTTGGAGGGTTTCTCTTCCTTTTTCTTTTCTTTCTGGTGCTTTGCCCATTCTTTATTACAGCAGCTACAAAACATGGAGTGCCCTTTTCTTCTCACTCTCTCTTCCCTCTCCCCCCCCTCCCTTGTCTTTCTATCTGCAGTACATGAATGACTGTGTAGTAGGCTTTGAAGCAGCACATGCAAATATTTATAAGAGTAGCTTGATTGTTATTAAATGCAGTTGTTATGCTTTCCACACTCTGGCAAGCTTCCCTAACCCCTGTAAGTATTAGGACCATTTAGGCTGTTTAGATTTCAGCTCACTGATAGCAAATTCTACTTCTGTGTTTTTTATTTCAACAGGCAGCATAGTGTGACATCCTTTCTCCCCCGTGTGAGTTTTCTCTCTGTTCAACACACGGGTCTCTGCCACGATCTGGGTCAGGCTGCCTTTAAGGACATCCAGACCTGCTAAGTAAAGCAGCATGTGCAGTACTGCTGGAAGGCAGCTGTAACAGCACATCTTTCCAGCAGGATCTCTTCCTTCCTGTCAGGCACACTCGGGTCACAAATCCTCTCCTCTTTTCCAGGGTAAGTCTCTCCAAGAAATTAGAAACTTGTTTAATGCATCTGGGCTCCCAAAGCCCACGGATAATTATTCTGCTCACCCCTCCTGACCCTGACGTGACTGCAGAACCCTGCTGGAAATGGTCTCTTTGCAATGAAAGGGGATATATAAATATGGTGAACCAAATTACAGAGGCCTACAGGTTGTATCTCAGAACTAGGATTGGCCCTCAGAAGCACATCAGTTGTACATCAGTTTTCCATTAGTACTGAAACTCTATCCTCCTCTAACATTAAGTTATGAGCACATCCATTAGCTGATCAGTGCTCTTGGACAGGAACACTTGCACTGCTCTCTGCTCAGGCATCAACTCCAGGCTCTTGCAGCAAGGCTTCAAAGTCAGATGGTACAACAGAGACTTAAGTCCGGTGTTCCATTTTTTACCTGCAAAGCTGCCAATAAGCTACTACCATCACCTATTTGCTATTGAGGGGGGACACTGGACCAAAAGCCAGAAAAAAACCTGCTGAGAACACAGTGAATAAGGCTTTCAGCCGAAGCCCAATGGCTCTGGAGCAGCTCTTCTTGCACCCACAGCACAATGCAAGACATCATATCCATTATTGCATCTGTATTTTGTGAAGAATCCATGCTAGAAACTGTCAGCTGGGAATCCTCCACTGAATGATCCCTCAGTACACAATTTATTCATGGTAAAGGGCATGGATGGTTCACATGCTGTGGATCCAAAGAAGTGTAGCCGGCAGGACAAAGGAAGTGATTCTCCTGCTCTACTCCGCTCTCGTAAGACCCCACCTGGACTACTGCATCTAGTCCTGGGAGCCCCAGCATACAAAGGGCATTGAACTGCTGGAGTGAGTCCAGAGGGGAGCCACAAAAATGATCAGAGGACTGGGGAACCTCCCTTATGAGGACAGGCTGAGAGAGCTGGGGCTGTTCAGCTTGGAGAAGAGAAGGCTCCAGGGAGACCTTAATAATGGCTTTCCAGTACCTGAAGAAGGCCTACAAGAAAGCCAAGAAAGGACTTTGTAGTGGTAGAACGAGAAGAAATTGACTGAAGCTTGTGGAGGATTGATTTAGACTGGCTATGAGAATAAAATTCGTTATACAGAGGGTAGTGAGATGCTGGCACAGGTTGCCCAGGGAGGTTGTGGATGTACCCTCCCTGGAGGTGTTCAAGGCCAGGATGGACAAGGACTTGAGCAACCTAGTCTAGTGGAAGGTGTCTCTTCCCACGGCAGGGGGATGGGAACTAGAAGATTTTTGAGGTCGCCTCCAACCCAAAGCATTCTATGAATCTATGCATTTCAGTCTACATATGGATATGCCAACATTTAACCAGAGAAACAGACAAGAGCTTTCTGCATCAGACAGAGATTAAAAAAACCAAACAAAGAGGTTGGGAATCCAGCTGTTGGATGATCCTTTTGAGGTTCAGAACAACTAATAACTGAAATCTGAAGCTACTTCTCTCTTTTACTAACCCCTGGACATGTCTCTGCAGTCACACAGGGAAGCTTCAGCACAGCTTCCCTAAAACGGCATATTTTAAGAGTCCTGAGGTGATGCTCCTTGGAGAAAGACCAAAGAAACAAACTCTCACTCCCATATGGACTTCTGTTGCAGCTCTTTAAACATTGCTTTCTTTCAGCTACAGAAACCAATCCTGAAGATATTTTCTTATTTCAGTAACTTCTTATATCAGTTACCTTTTTCTTTCTTTGTAATGATGACACACCAAGCTCTTGATAAGCAGCACGGAATCCATACATCTAATTACTATGCCATGAACTGGCTACAAAGAACAAATGTCACTAGCAGACTCTAGAGGGCTGAAAGTAAAGACCCTTGGTGGTGCTCACACAGAACAAACACATGGTTTATTTTTTCTGCCTCCATTATTTCAATCAAGTTCCACATCATCAAAAAACATACACCAGTGAAGGTCTAGGTAGGCTTTGCTTTAGAAAAGAATGACTACTCAATTACTAGACTTTGTGACATTTTCCACCATTGAACCACTTGCTATTCCTCTTAAAACATGGAAAGATCTGACACCATATGAAAACTAAATCACCTCAGGGCATTCTCCAGACTGAAGAGAAAGGAACAATGAGGCAAAGATGGGATTTTCTGAAGATACGCTTGTGAAAATATTTCTTCCTTAATTAAAATCTGACAAGGGCGTTCTGTTTCTGCTGATAGCTCCTCACTACTTCACCAAGCCTGAATCAAAACCTGACTAGTCAAAGCTATGCCTTCAAGAGCAGAATGGTCTGGCAGTCTGGTTCCCAAATATTTAAAACTGGTTAGACCACACCTTGAGTACTGTGTTCAGTTCTGGGCCCCCCAGTTTAGAAGGGACATTGAGATGCTTGAGCGTGTCCAGAGAAGGGTGACGAGGCTGGTGAGAGGCCTCGAGCACAGCCCTACGAGGAAAGGCTGAGGGAGCTTGGGNTACTGTAATTCCTTCAAGGTTCTCCTACTGCTCTGGGAATTTGGTGGACTTTTACACTTTCATGTAATTGTCTTTTGCACTCTTGATTTCTGTAATAATGAAAGACATACTGCAGTTGGCTGTGGGTCAAAGTGCAACTGACATAGTAAGGGCACTAAGTCTGGAAAAGACTGAGAGGGGAGCTGATCAATGTATATAAATATCTGAGGGGTGGTGTCAAGTGGGGTGTCAAGTGGGGGGGGGCAATCTCTTTTTGCTGGTCAGCAGCAGTAAGACAAGGAGCAACGGCTACAAATTGGAACAGAGAAGGTTTCACCTCAACATGAGGAACAATTTCTTTACAGTGAGGGTGACGGAGCACTGGAGCAGGCTGCCCAGAGAAATTGTGGAGTGTCTTTCTCTGGAGACTTTCAAAACCCACCTGGATGCATTCCTGTGCAAACTACCCTAGGAGATCCTGCCTTGGCAGGGAGGTTGTAGTCGATGATCTCTGGAGGTCTCTTCCAATCTCTAAAGTTCTGTGATTCTGTGTGATCACAGAATTACATTAAAGTTTAGGATAAGTTCTCAGAAAAAGAAGTAGTAAAATAAAGCTTAAATCACTGGTATTGTTGTAGTAAAGCTGCTGCATGGGATTCTTGGTACAAAACAAGTCAAATCCTGGCTTTGTAAGTGTCTCCTATTATATGCTCTCTAATTTGTGTCACTTCATCTCGACTAGCACATTGAGGCTGATTATGAGTCCTACAGTGGCCATTAAACTGTGCCAAGAAAAGCTACCATTGCTGTTCAAAGTTTGCAACAATACAACCCATTTTAAACCTTTTTTTCCCCCTTTTTTTTGGTAATTTTTGTCCCTGGGTTGAGCTAAATCTTATTGCAAGCTTCAACCTCAACTGTATTTACATGCTGCAACTGAAACTGACTTTGGATGTTCCTTAATTTGGTCTGGAGAAGCAAGGGCTGTAATACTCCTGTATCACTAAACTGTCTGATTTAAGTGAATCTTGTCAGTCAGAAAGTGATCATTTAAAACCTTTTTTCCATTGAACTTCCTCTGCGTGCCACTCTTCCACAATTATTCATACAAAGCTATAGTACTTGTGGTGTTTTAGAGGCTCAGCTCAAAACAGTGTTTAGCCTGAAAAAAATCCACACTACCCATACCAGCTACAAAGAAGGAAGAAAAAAAAAACCTATTTCAAACAACCAGCTATGGCTTTTTCTCTCCTACCTCTCCTATGGGAACCATATAGAAAATGGTACACAAACCCTTCACCTTAAATCTTGTCTCCTCACTTTGCAAAAAAAGCCCTTAAAAGCAAATTTTTTTCTGTCAGTCTTTGTGAGCTAGAGTGTAGCCACATATGTACAAAACACCAATGATCAAAAAAGCTAAAAAACACACCTGCAGGATTAGAGGCCAAACCACTGGGCAATATTTACCAAAAGGTTAGAGAACTCAGAAAACCTCCCTGCGCATCTTTCCTCTGCCTCACTTTCTTTTAACATCAAGTGTCAGCTACAGCCTTCATCTAACTGGTCTATACAGTACTGGGCCCCTCAGCTCTGCTGGGTGTCAGTGTGATCAGCTCCTATGTCCTCCTTGACTGGATCTCTAAAAAACAAATACCCCACAAAAGTGATGGGCTGCTATTGCAGAAGTAGCAAGAACTAACCAATGAGTGATCAAAAACCAAGGCTCACAAAATAACTCTCTTCATAGAATAGAATGGTTTGGGCTAGAAGGGACCTTAAAATCACCTAGTTCAAACTGCCCTGCCTTGGCCAGGGACACCTTCCACACCCAGTTTCTCAAGGCCCTGTCCAATCATAGAATCATAGAATCAACCAGGTTGGAAGAGACCTCCAAGATCATCCAGTCCAACCTAGCACCCAGCCCTAGACAATCAACTAGACCATGGCACTACGTGCCTCATCCAGTCTTTTCTGGAACACCTCCAGGGATGGCAACTCCACCAGCTCCCTGGGCAGCCCATTCCAATGGCAAATCACTCTCTTTGGCAAGAAATTCCTCCTAATATCCAGCCTATATCTCCCCTGGCACAACTTGAGCCTATGTCCTCTTGTTCTGTTGCTGGTTACCTGGGAGAGGAGACTGAGCCCCACCTGGCTACAACTAGTGTGGTCCTGAACATTTGTACAAGCTGTAAGCACTGTGGTGTATTGTCCAAATGATGCCAGTCTAACCCTCTCTCCATGCCTCCACTGTTCCCCATCACTGCTCATCTGCAAAGAAGATTAAAAGATCTGAATGTATTTCAGGAATGGGAGAAAAATACTTAAGAAAAACATACATAGTCCTTTCAGGTAAGCTAAACAATTTATTTCAGAGGAAATCAGTTGCCTCTGCAGGCTGCCCTGAACAAAAATGAAGCACTTGTGGAATGTCTAGAAAGACACCTGAAAGGACTGCAGACTGCATGCACAAATTCACATCTTCATATGTATACTAAGAAAAACAAGCATAAAGATTGAAAAAACCTTGTGTTCTTACTACTTTACAGCCACAGGCAAGTCTTGAGGCAATTACAAGCCATAATCCTGGTCTTCCATGAACTCTCCTTTCCTGAAAGTGCATTCTGTTGAATAAGACTGAATTCCTTTAAAAACAAGCACTTTTCTTCTGCAGCTCTTAAGAAAGCTAAGACTACCCCAAAGACCACTTCTGCAAAACTCTCTTGAGTATTAACTTACAGATGAGCCAGACTAAGCAGGGAGCTTTGAATCAACTGTCTGGATCCAAACCTCTGAAACTGGAGAAGGATGAAACTGATGGAACCTTTGGCTAAACGAAAGGGGAAACTGTCCAGTCCCTTTCAGGAAAACAAAACCAAAACTCCAACCCAGGAAGATACGATGAGACCATTGCCAAATACTCCAATTTCTGAAAAAGGAGCACAGAGTCCCTCTCAGGAGAAAGCAGAACACGGACAGCACAGATCCACACCCTATCTTTCTCTCCCAGACAGAGAGACTATTTGCCTATTAGTAATAGCTGGAGTAGATGGAAAGGGGTGAACTAGCACCTCACATGGCAACACCTGCAAGTACCTCCCAGCAGCACGCTGCTCAATGTGATACTTTCTGCCTCTGCCTTTACTGATTCAAAATCAGTCTCCTGAAGAAAAAGTCCCTCACATGAACTCACCAGACCTTTCTCTCTGCTTGCCTTAAAAGCTTTCTAGGCTGTTGGCTTGTTTTCCCTTATCCATGCTGAAATACAGGGGCTGGGTAACATGAATAACATTGATGTATGACAGGGGAGCTATTTTCAGGTCTGAATTTTGAGCAGTGCTTAATTAGGATAACCTAACTCAGGAATATTCTGGAAGGCAGAAAATACTGATGTTTCCATTCTGGACCAACTTTCAGCATATACAATCTCCACACATTTTATAAAGTCTGAAAGGTCTGACCTCAATTCTCTGCCTCTCAAAGCCCTATTTACACAATAGCTGTCATGAAAAGGAGCCAAGAGGGAATGTAAACACAAACCACACTGCTATCTTTGTTTCTCAACAGAGAAATATTAATCTCGTGTCAGATTAAAACACGGTGTAAGGAAACAGCACAACATCTTACTCTCTCAAGCATAATCCCTGTATAATGTCACTGTTGCTTATGTATCATTACAGTTTTAATAGTGAAAGAGTAAACATCTTCGGATGATTCCCTCTCCCCTGGGTTGGATGCTATCATAGCAATCCTGTGACCATGCATTCCTAGTAGGAGCTGACAGATCCTTTTCTGCTAGGAAGATGTACAACAAGCTAACAGGAAAGTTTCTGTGTCCATCAACAGGCATTAGAAGTTACAAAAACCTCTCCAAAACCTGAGTGAAGTTTCGGTCCCATTGAAGTCACCAACAAAACATTCCTACCGTTCTCCAAAGGGCCAGGAATTTATCCCCACATTTGTAGGCACTTAGAGGATTTTCAGCACAAAACCCCCTGTCTCCAGCCTCTCTGCCTCCTATGCGCTGTGAATTTAGTTTGCCAACTAAAGGTCCTTCAGCTTTCAGCAGTTATTTCACGAACATTCAGGGAAGAAGAACTCCTTTCAAATCCCCATCAGGATCCTTTGAATGAAATCCCAGGTTATCATGTATCACCGCTTAAATCAAATACGTAAATAGATGTGTGTTGTGTTTGGAAACTTCTCAGCTTCGTACTTCGCTATTCTGCTTACAGTGGAATGTAAGAAAAGTACTCCTAGTGTCTTTCATCTCCCTCCATGAAGGGCTGCTCCTCTTTCAGCTAGGAATCATAAGCAAGAATTGCAAGTGCAATTGTCTACACCTCCTCTTTAATAACGAGGGAAAAAAAAAAACAACAACGCAACAACCGAAAAACATACACATAAAAAAGGGCAACGATGAGGGCAAAAAGCAAAACTCTCCAGGGAACATGAACCTTTCTGAATAGCAAAGTAAGACCTGAGTTGCTGGTGCTGTTCAGCAGAGGTTCTACGGCTGCGATGGCCTCAGTGACTTAAACCAGACTGGATTAACCTTCTGCCATTCACAAGACTGCCCAACAGTTTTCCTGGTAATGAAGACCTTTTATCTTCTCTCATTTCCCAAACTCCTTCTGGTTGCATGCCACTGAACTGGTGGTATCTTCAGAAGCAATCTGTAACAAGAGATCTCTCAACTGGCAGGCTGAAGAGGCAAACATGCTCAGAAGCGCAGCTGCATTACTTGTATATCGTACTGCTTTACACAGAGATGTTGGGATGCTGATTGCAGTGTCTAAAAATCCTTATGCAACCATCATACCCCACAAAACCTAAGAAAAAAAAAATACCTTCTCTTCTAAGTGGCAGATTAGGCATAAAGTTAGATACAAGTGCATGTGTTTCACAACATCTGTGTATGTTAATTAATGGTTTTTAAATCCTACTTCTTCCTGGCACCTTTGTCATTAATTTTACTTGCACTGACAGCTCCACCAGAAGGATTACAACTGCCTTCACAGTTTTATCTCCATGCCAATTTAACAATGATCTATATTTATATATATGTACAGTAGATATCAGTTTACTGAATCCATCAGACTCAGAAAAAAAAAATACTTGTTATGAATCTATCTGGGACAGAGTGGCTGAGAGCAGCAGGCAGAAAGGGACCTGGGAGTGCTGGTGGACAGTAGCTGAACATGAGCCAGCAGTGTGCCCAGGTGCCCAATGGCATCCTGGCCTGGATCAGGAATAGTGTAGCCAGCAGGACAAGGGAGGTTATTCTGCCCCTGGACCCAGCACTGCTCAGGACACAGCTTGAGCACTGTGTCCAGTTCTGGGCTTCTCAATTCAAGAGAGATGTTGAGGTACTGGAATGTGTCCAGAGAAGGGTGACGAAGATGGTGAGGAGTCTGGAATACAGCGCTGTGAGGAGAAGCTGAGGGAGCTGGGGGTGTGCAGCCTGGAGAAGAAGAGTCTCAGGGCAGAGCTCATTGCTTTCTACGACTACCTGAAGGGAGGCTGTAGCCAGGTGGGGGCTGGTCTTTTGTCCCAGGCATGCCTGCACGCAGCTGCACACATTCTGCATCTCTCCCTCCTCCCAGCTCCAAGATTTCTGTAGGCACTGAAGCTGAGGAAGCAGTTGGGACAGAGACATCCTGCAAGACCTGCCGGCCACTAAAGACTCCACCCTGTGCTCACGGGTGCTGTGTAAGTCAGCAGAAGAAAGCAGCACCCCTCCAGCAATACCAAAGCCAAGCAGTCAACCCACAGGGTCAGACCACTCATGTGGAGTGCTGGTCAAGAGCGAACAACCCAGATCAGGTCCCCTGAGACCTACAGTGATATTTCTGGGACCACAGAAAGCAGCTCTGGTGAGGAAGATTGTGATCCTTGGACAAAAGCACAGATAGACACGCTTTCAATGCTGGAAATCAGGCTAGTATGCTTATAACCTTAAGCTCTCCCAGGAAATGGACTTGAAACCTCTTTTAAGGTAAGTTGTGGTTACCAGTCATACGTCTGATGTCTGTAAAATCAGGATATTCACTAAACATCACTTTGATATAGCTTGCACTCTGACAGCAAACACGCTTACCACAGGCTCTAACCTGTGCCTTCAGTGTTGGATGACTTGAGCTGTGTTTTAAGCCTGTGAATGTGCACCTGCATTTTAATTTTCTGTGTAGAAGGGCTTCTAATCAAAAGTATTGTTACAAAATCCAAGAGGATGGCTGGAAATCTCTTGGATATATCCTGAGGATTATAAACTGCCACAGAGATGCAACACTATGCGAAAAAAATACAAACCAAGATCTACTTTACAAAAAAGTACCACTGCAGAACAAAGCTGTGCTGGGAAAAAAACAACACAACAAAACAAAACCCCCAGACAACCTGGAAAACATTTTGAATTATTTAAAGAACTAAGAAAACTTTCCCCAAATCCAATTTCTCCAATAGTGTCACAACAACCACAAAGCCGTCATATATGACAAACTTGGTGGTGTTGAAATCAAGGAAATGGCAGCAAAAAGACATTCTCAGGCTATTTTGCAATTCCATTTAAGCTGTTCATACTTCTGTGTTTATGTGTCTCTCTACCTTAGCACAGAATAACCCCAGTATCATTGCTCTTGTTTGCAAGTTAAGAGTTCTATTTCCTCCATTTACTCACTTGCAAGGTGGTTCAACCAAATGTAAGTTAAAAGTTTTATTTCCTCCATTTACTCACTTGCAAGGTGGTTCAATCAAATGTAAGTTAAAAGTTTTATTTCCTCCATTTACTCACTTGCAAGGTGGTTCAACCAAATATAATCAATCAAATATAAGTTAAAAGTTTTATTTCCTCCATTTACTCACCTGCAAGGTGGTTCAATCAAATGTAAGTTAAAAGTTTTATTTCCTCCATTTATTCACTTGCAAGGTGGTTCAACCAAATGTAAGTTAAAAGTTTTATTTCCTCCATTTATTCACTTGCAAGGTGGTTCAACCAAATGTAAGTTAAAAGTTTTATCTCCTCCATTTACTCACTCAGAAGGTGGTTCAACCAAATATATGTGAGATAGTTGTAAAATTGGTCTGGATAATTAGTAGAGTAACAGAGCAAGAGGTCTACCATTCTGCTTCAGAGAAAGACAACAGACATTGGCTTCACTTTAAACACAGTTCTGCTGAAGTCATCCGATGAACTTTCCTACACAGCTATGTGCTGAAGAGTCCCTAGCGGTGAGGGATAACGAGGGGAATCCAGCTCTCATGAAGCTCCTCAGACTCTTCAAATATTTCATTCACCTCACACTTGCAATGTGATTTTTGTAACTGCCTTCCTAACCCACCCAACATGTGTTTTGGAGAGGGCTCCCCTACACAGGCGCAGTAGTGGGGGGTAGCTAGTGGCCTTCCAGTTCAAACTTGGTGACAGAAATGAAAATGAGCATCAACTTTCTGCAAGCTTGGCAAGATCTACCTGCTAGGCTGAGCTCATCCCATTCATCTCAAACTGGCCAACGAACAGTCACTTCTAACACTTTCTAGGCCTCCCCATCCTGCACTAAATTCCAGTTCAGACAGAACCATCCAGTTTCCCCCAGAATTTTCTTTTTAAAATAGGAGAGTACTTTAAACTGACAGAAGTTGATTAACATAGATGCTTTGCACAGAGATCAAATGAATTAGTGCATCTAACAGAGTCCAGCAAGGCAGCTATCTTCAGCCTTTGCTCCATCAAGGATGACTGTACTAAGAGTATACTACAAACTATGTCTTAAGTTGCTTTTCCTGTTACCATGGACCTAGAAGAAGTTGTGTCCTACCACCATTAAGTCTGGAGCAAAAAACATTACCCGTAGGGCTGCAGACTACCACACATAAGGTGCTATACCTTTGAACTTGTCTCCCGAACAAGCTGTGAACTGTCCTTTTCCTCATTCTCTCTGCATACCTGCACAGCCCCATGACCACAGTTTTTAAAAGCATTCATCACAGCTGGTGGTAGATCTTTTACTTTTGCTGTCTCATCTCACTTGGAGCTCTCCCATCATTTAATTCCTTTAAACCACTCAGCCTTTTTTCCCCTCTTCAATTAGTCCCTTAAAACTTTCCTTCCTCTTAAGCTTATGATTATTCTTTCACTAGAGCATTTTGTGGTGTCCTCTAAGGATAACAAAATGAAATAAAACACACCCACCCCAATTACACTTTCATGTTCTGTGGGGCGGAATTATGCACAACTAAGAAACGGAGCCAATGCACAGACTGATAATGAAGGTTACAAAGTCGAGTTTCACTCTCTTCTGGAAGGGAAGAGAGTACAGTCATAAAATATACAAACTAAATAGAGGCCTCTGCAAATGAAAAGTTGCTTGGTTCCAGGTCTATGGTTTTAATTACTATATAAATGAATGGAAAACAGGATTAAGGAATTTGCACAATTGTTACACATCGTATTTGAAATTGTAGCATTTTCTTCAGCTACAATAGCATGAAGGCATAATCTAATAAAGTCCAACTGAACTGGATCCAGCGTTTCCCTGATATTTCAGTTTGGTAGACAAGAATCTGAAATCATTCTCCATCAGACCTCACACGGGACTGAAACATGCAATATTGGGGTGGTTTCGCCAAGCTCCATCATTTCTTCTCAGGCTTTGGATTTTATCATTTGCACAGATTAAAAATGTTTATGAGCTTGAGTCATTCACCTTTGCATATTTACCAGCTCTGTTTGTAAGGTGGTTTTAAGCACAATTTCAAGAACTGATGGAACTGTGGATCACAATCTCCTCTAATGGAGAGGTCCTCTCAGTAGTCAAAGCCCTCTGGGTACAAAAGCCAAGCATACACAGGAGAAGTTTTAAAACTGCTCTTGGGCTTTCATAAGAATCCCTTCACGTAAACACAAAAGCTTGGAGATTTTCATGCATGGCTGGAGTAGATCTTTATTTCTTTCCCCCTTCCTTTTTCTGTTTTGTATTTATTGTTGTGCACGTGATTTTAGCCTGAGAAAAAAACTGCCTACGAGTGACTACTCTTTAACATGTCTTCATGTAAGTCAGTTAACCCAGGAACAATTTATCATGCTACACCAGATCATTTAAGTCTTTATTCCTGAAGCTTAAAATCTCCCTAACTCTCCTTTCCTTCACAGGCCTGGTTTTCATCTCCAGCTGGACTGAAATTCAGGGAATACTACACTTAGAAGGTAACAGGTCTGGAATGTGAGCCATCTAGAGCTCAGCAGAGTTTCTTCTTGGCATCTCAATGTATGTACTTTGTTGCCTGGTGCCAAATACTATTCACCTGGCTTTATTCAATTCAAATTAAGATATTAAATCCCTGAACTGTATAAACATCATTTACCAGTCAAAACCATAGCTAAAAGAAGTGCCTCCCTAAGGGAAGAGACAAGTGCTACTTGCCTTTTTAGAGTCTCTGATAAGCACAGTGTCTTAGAATCATAGAACCAACCAGGTTGGAAGAGACCTCCAAGATCATCCAGTCCAACCTAGCACCCAGCCCTGTCCAATCAACTAGACCATGGCACTAAGTGCCCCATCCAGGCTTTTTTTAAACACCCCCAAATATGGCGACTCCACCACCTCCCTGGGCAGCCCATTCCAATGGCAAATCACTCTCTCTGGGAAGAACTTCCTCCTAACATCCAGCGTATACCTCCCCTGGCACAACTTGAGACTGTGTCCCTTTGCCTGGGAGAAGAGACCGACCCCCACCTGGCTACAACCTCCCTTCCAGTAGTTGCAGGCAGCAATGAATAAACCTTTCAATCTGGAATATATGTTTATCTTTTTGTTCTCATCCTTCATAATTCAAAGGCAAGAGAAAGAAGATACAGGCTGATTTGTCATGCTTTGTTCTCCTTTAGGATCCTTCCCTTTGACATTATCATCCGCACAACAATGAGGAGCAACACATGCAAATGTCTGACATTTTGCAGTAAGGTTTACAGAATAGCACTGAGAGCCAGTTGAAGGCCTTTCCTGGATGGAGGGTCTGGCACACACTTGACCACTGCCCTGATTACATATAATTAGCTCTAACATTATATTAATTATTGACACCAGATTAAAGACATTTGCTCAAAGCTATCTCCCACAGCTACAAAAGGCGGAAGAGGATGTGTTTACCTGGCCTTTTCCTTACATGCTGATATTGAAGAACAAGAACAGTCATAAAGCAACAATTAAGCTCAAATTCTCTTTGTAATCAAGCATTATTCCCAGCGTAGATAGGGAAGGAAAACTTCACGCATTTTTTACTTGCTAACCTAGAGCTCAGTCCACACAGATGCAGTACTGATGAATGCTAACCTCCAAGTGCTCTGTTCAGAACTGCAATATCCCCTAAGACTGGAAGAGCCCATCTGAATTTGATGTTTGCTCCTACTAACTTAATTCCAAGACGATAGATGCTTCATGACCAGCACGAGCTAAGAAGAGACTGAATTCTCAGCTTAAATCTTCTCTCTCATGTGGACACAATGGCTGCCATACCACATATATGAATAATATATAGCTCTGAATAGTATAGCTGGCTACACTCTGAAGACTTAAAGTAAGATGCACTGCTTTGTTCATGAAGTACCTATAGATCAGGATAGGGAAAAATGGTAATGCCACGGGTAGAATCCAAAATGCAGCTAAGAAAGAAACCTATCTTTTGTTTCCTTCCAGAGCTTACAGTAGTGTGAGAATTTTCTCAGTGGCACTGCAACTGAATGCAAATTAATTTCACTCTTAATGCAAATTACAGAACTGTTCACCCAAATGGTTTACCTGTCTGAAGCTGTAACACTGTTGACGCAGCAGCATCTGTGAATGGAGCAAAGGAGACCCAACATCTACACAACACATGGAAAGTAAAGGTGTCCAATAATTCCTCTGAGAGGTGATGTTCATAGAATCATAGAACCAACCAGGTTGGAAGAGACCTCCAAGATCATCTAATAATCAAAATCCTTTTATTCAATGATAGAAAGTTTACCTCCAGTATGACTTTATTCATCTATATATAGATTATGTGGTGCTCCCTTATCCTGAGGCAGAAAGTTAGACCTTGCTAACCTAACCCACAGAAGCATGAAAACCCACTCTCTTTATGCAAGGAGTGCATTTGTCTACTGAAGCTAAGGAAAGAGTACTACTCCATAATACTATGCCCACAGGGCAGCTGCAGTAAGGCTAAACAGCACACTAAAAAACTCCATGTGTTAAGCCACCGACTGAAGAATCGTTTTACCATTTTACCAGCCTAGCTACTCAAATTGCACACAGATAACAAAACCCTACTGGCAAGTAAAAGGAAGAAAGCATCTTGCCATGGTCTGCCACAACACTGCCAGGGAAAGGAAAAAAAGACTTCCCGTCCTCAGTAGTGAAGAAGACTATGAGACATGAGAGAAACATAGAATATCAGTTACTAGTGGCCCCAATTCAGTGTCTCTTTGTTAATACCAGATCTGGAACTGTGTTGCCCTGGACCAAAAACACAAAGTAGACATAAGCAAAAATCCTGCTGAAACTGAAAAGACATCAATCGATACTCCGCACAGTTAGATGAGAACCTTTGACTAGAGGTAAGACATGGGAAATCCACTGCTTCTCAGACCCTGTGGTTCCATTTGAACGTTTGTCTAACCCAATGCTAGTATGTTCTAGATATCAATGACTAGAAGTGATTTATTCCAATAGTCTACTTTTTACTCAAAACCATTCTTTTTCCAGTCTGATCTAAATTCTGGTCTCTAGAGGCACATTAAGAGTGAGTAAATAGAGCCACCATTGTAAGCAAGTCAGAGCCTCTGCAGCTCCCTTCAGATTAGTGACGTGAGTTAGAAAAAAAACAATAAAATACCTTAAAAAGGCAACAGCAAAAAACTATACTCAAGTACTGGAGCTTTGTGAGCTCTGAAGTTTGTTACTGCTACCGTAAAACTTCTGTATCTCCAATATTCTTAGAAGAAAACATAATTAAAAGGGAAAAAAAAAGAAGAAAGAAGAAAGAAGGGAAGAAGAGGAGGAAGAGGAGGAAGGGGAAGAAGAAAGAAGAAAGAGAGAAGAAAGAAGATGAAAAAAGAAAGAAGAAAGGGAAGAAGAGGAGGAAGGGGAAGAAGAAAGATAGAAAGAAAGAAAGAAAGAAAAAGAAAGAAGAAAGGGAAGAAGAGGAGGAAGAGGAAGGAGGAAGAAGAAAGAAGAAGAAAGATTTAAAAAGAAATGAAGAAAGGGAAGAAGAGGAAGAAGAAAGAAGAAAGAAGAAAGAAGAAAGAAAGAAAGAAGAAAGAAGACAGAAGAAAGAAGACAGAAGAAGGGAAGAGGAGGAAAAGGAGGAAGGGGAAGAAGAAAGAAGAAGAAAGATGAAAAAGAAGAAAGGGAAGAAGAGGAAGAAGAAAGAAGAAAGAAGAAAAAAGAAGGGAAGAGGAGGAAAAGGAGGAAGGGGAAGAAGGAAGAAGAAGAAAGATGAAAAAGAAAGAAGAAAGGGAAGAAGAGGAGGAAGAGAAAAGAGGGAGAAGAAAGAAGAAATAAAGAAGAAAGAAAAAGAAAGGTGAAAAAAAGAAAGAAAGAAGAAAGAAGAAGATGATGATGATGATTGATTTTCTCAAACATTTCAGGATAACATAGTGAGATCTCCTAGACAACTTTCAGAATTTCAAAACCATCCTATTTCAAATATTGGTCGATGTGAATCTGGAAAGTTGCCTTGTCTGAAGTAAAATCATATACAGATTGAAAAAGGATTAAGTGTATTTGTTACAGTAGATGTACTTTCTGTATTTTAACCTTCTAGAGTCTGAAACAGTAGAGATGGGGAATAATGAGACCTCCTGCTGCAGGTAACATCTCTCTCCACAACATATGAGGTATCACAGGACATTACAGACACTCAGCTACTACTTTATAGTAGTTGACTCCCTCCTTATGACAGATTCACACATGAGGAAATGTCACAAGTTCAAGCCATAGTGGGCACTCAGTTCTTGTCACAGAATCATTCTGGCTGGAAAAGACCCTCAGGGTCATCAAGTCCAACTATTATCCCTACTCTACAAAGTTCACCCTTAAACCATATCCTCAAGCACCACATCCAAACAACTTTTAAACACATCCAGGGCTGGTGACTCAATCACCTCCCTGGGCAGCCCCCTCTTGTTCTATCACTATTTACCTGTGAGAAGAGACCAGCACCAGCTTCTCCACATCTTTTCAGGTAGCTGTAGCTGGTGATAAGGTCTCCCCTCAGCCTCCTCTTCAAACTAAACAGCCCCAGCTCCTTCAGTCACTCTTTGTAAGATTTATTCTCCAGGCCCTTCCCCAGCTTTGTTGCCCTCCTCTGCACTCCAGCTTCTCCACATGCCTCTTGTAATGAGATGCCCAAAACTGAACACGATACTTGAGGTGAGGCCTCACCAGAAGTGAGTACAAGATGCCAATCGCCTCCCTGCTCCTGCTGGACACAGAGTTTTTAATACAGCCAATACAAGCCACCTGGGCACACTGCTTGCTCTTACTGAGTTGTTTGTCTATTACAACCCCCAGGTCCCTTTCTGCCTGACAGCTTTCCAGCCACACTGCCCCAGGCCTGTAGTGCCGCTTGGGGTTATTGTGGCCCAAGTGCAGGACTTGGCATTTGGCCTTACTGAAGCTCAATGCCACTGATATTGGCCCATGGATCCAATCTATCCAAGTCCCTCTGTACAGCCTCCCTACTCTCCTCCAGATCAACACTGCAGATCAGCTTGGTGTCATCTGCAAACTTACTGGTGACATGCTCTCTTCATCAAGGTCACAGAATCACTGAATAAGGTCATCAATAAAGATGTTAAAGAGAAGTGGTCCCAATCCCAACACTGAGCCCTGAGGGACACCGCTTGTGACTGGCTGCCAGCTGGATTGAACTCCATTGACTACCACTCTTTGGGCCCTTTCACGCAGCCAGGGCTTTATCCAGCAGAGCTGTGCTCATCTCCCTACATAGCTTCACTACAGTTTTACAGTCCTCATGAGAGGCCTGTCCCCTCGTCCAAAGGCCACAGACTCTCCTTTTGCCCTTGAGGTTCAGCCAAAGGTCCCTGTTCAGCACACAGGGATAGCCTGCTCCTGTGCCTTTAAGACTTCCCTCTTGAAATACATCCAGCCTTCCCAGACTCCTATATCCTTCAGGGCGGCCTCCCAAGGGACTTTGTCTATTAGTCTCCTGTACAGGCCAAAGTTTGCCCTCTGGAAGTTTAAGGTGGCAGTTTTACTAGCCCCTCTTCTTGTTTCCCCAAGGATAGAGAACTCAGTCATCTCATGATCACCAAGTCCTGGATGGTCTCCAGCCTTTGCTTCCCCTGTGAGTTCTTCCCTGCTCATAAGAAACAGGTCCAGGAGGGCCCCTTCCCTGGTTGGCTCCTTTACCAGTTGTGTCTGGAAGTTATCTTCCACACACTCTAGGAACCTCAGGGACTGTTCTGTCCCTGCTGTACTGTATTGCCAGCAGCTATCTGGGAAGTTGAAGTCTCCCACAAGAACAAGGGGAAATGATTGTCAGACCTCTCTCAACTGCTTTATAAACAATTTCATCGACCTCTACATCCTGCTTGGGTGTTCTGTAACAGATTCCCACCACGGTAACACTCTTGCTGGCCTTAGTCCTGATCCTTAGCCATAGAGGGGTCTCAACCCTATCACCACCTTCATGAATTCATATAGTTTCACATGTGTCCACTCCACCACCTCTCCTTCCTTGCCTATCCCTTCTGAAAAGTTGGTATCCATCAACTGTAGCACTCCAGCTGTGGGGAGTCCTCCCACCAGGTTTCTGTGATGGCTGCTACATCATAGTTTCCCTGTAGCACAATGTCCTCCAACTCCTCCTGTTTATTACCCATGCTGCCTGCATTGGTATAAAAACCAATGTTTTTATTATTAACTCCAACAGTGGAGTTAATAATTTTCAACCTTGAAGAGGGGTTAGCTGAGGTGCCAACACACTGCTCCGCAAGGGTTGGGCTACTACACCCAGGTTTCTCAGTGTCAAGGTCATCTATGTCCCTGTCCCCCATCAAGACTAATTTAAAGCTTTGTCAATGAGCCCAGCCAACTCATATGCAAGAATTCTTTTTCCCTTATGGGACAGATGAACTCCATCTGTCACCACTAGACCTGGTGCTACTCATAGCTGAATGTCCAGGTTTATAAAGCTAGACTTGTTCTCCCGTGTCCAAACAGAACAGTTAGGTGGATTCAGTTGTATTTTCCAAAGTGCAAGCATCTTTCCTCAGAACACTATGAATATCAACCACCTGCTTCAGATTCATCTGTAGGGGACTCACTTTAGATATAAATCAGCAAGACTAAGTTTCTAGTTCCTTTTTAACGGTGAGTTTCATCACACACCAAAGGAGATATCATGATAAGAAAACTGTGGTGTAGGACAGCTCTGCACCAGAGCTACTTGAGCAAGGGGCTACAGACGTGCAGCATAAGTGAGCTCACAGTATTGGTAAGGCAGTGGAGTTACATCCAAGCTTAATAACAGATGACTTTTTGTGGGGGTAGGCTTGATGGGGCAAAACTGGGCTTATCCATGCTCAGACATGTTTGCCTGACACCCCCCCCCCGCCTCCTTCTGTGCTGGGTAAGCAACCTTGGGAGGGGAGGATGAAAGCCCTGGCTTTGGCTAATATTGTGAGGCCTGGCAAAGTGCCATTCTGATTGGCTAAACAACGTCCAATGCCCCACTAGTCACAGGCTGGATATTGATAAAAGGGATGAGCAGGTAGCATGAGGCTGCTGCTGCCTCATATTGCATCCCAAATTTGCTTACCAGGAACAGGCTCCAAATGCCTGCACGTGGTCGCCTTGCATAGCCCCAGCATGACACTGTGCTGAGACCATGCACACCTCAAGACATCCTGCCTGCCCCTGAAAATCTTCCTGCTAAGACCACAAGTCCTGGAGATACACAGACCATCCAGAGGAGCTGGGGACAAGGTCAGGGATTGTCTGTCTCCTTTCCAGAAGCGGCCAATGGGACAGACTTCCACGTACTTTGGGTACTGTCTGAATTATACTTTGTGAGTAAATACTTAAAAGCCTCTTCCAGTACAATATTTGTGTTTGCCACTTTAAGAAATAAGTGCTCTAGTTTTGCCTGTGCCCTGCATGTATAAATTTCCAACCTGTGCATTGTTTTGAACCTCTGACTAAGTTTCTGGCGAGTTTTAATGTTAATAAACAGTTTCCATAGCTATTAACAACCATCACTTGGATATCAAAATTAATACAGATTATTAATTTTGCAGAATCCTTCACATTTTTTTCCTGCTTAATGGCAATTTTTGCTCAATTAATTTCAACCCTTTAGCTCTACCTGAAGTTTTACCTATTTTGTTTTCCAATAATCATAGAATCATAGAATGGCTTAGGTTGGAAGGGACCTCAAGGATCATCCAGCTCCAACCCCCTGCCATAGGCAGGGACACCTCCCACTACAGCAGGTTGCTAAAGGTCTCATCCAGCCTGGCCTTAAATGCCTCCAGGGAGGAAGCAGCCACAACCTCCCTGGGCAACCTGTGCCAGCGTCTTACCACCCTCACTGTAAAGAACTTCCTCCTAACATTCAGTCTATATCTCCCCTCCTCCAGTTTAAACCCATTACCCCTCATCCTGACATTACTAGACCTTGTCAATAGTCCCTCCCCAGCCTTCCTGTAGGCTCCCTGCAGATACTGGACAGCCACTCTAAGGTCTCCTCGAAGCCTTCTCTTCTCCAGGCTGAAGAGCCCCAACTCTCTCAGCCTGTCCTCATAGCAGAGGTGCTCCAGCCCTCTGTTGGCTTCGTACTAGTAAGCAGCTTCTTCTCTGCTTTTGTGGGTAAACACAGAACACTAAGGAAAGAGTCATGCATACAAACACAGGTACACACACATGCACACAAAGAAACAGCAAGTAGAGAAGAACACATACTTCAGATCAACAAGATGATATCCAACTAAGTATTAGAAAGAGATGTTCTGACCATTTATAATTCAGAAGGATCCAAAACTAACGCAGACTCCAGACAGAGATCACATTAAGTGAAAGAGTTTCACCAATTGCATCATGCAATACCGTGACTGAGATAATGAATATGGATAGCAATTACAGAGTCAAAGACCTAAACAGACTAGGAACGTGTCAGTGGCTTCTCAGAATAACCTAAAGAAACATGTAAAAACACATCAGCTCAAAGGAGCATGAAAACTGGTGGCTCTTCATAGCAAGTTTTAGATTTTCTGCTCTACCTGCATTATTAGTCATACTTCCTCCTGGGCAGGCTCTACAGGTATTCACTTGGCCTCTGCTGTGCTAGTTTGAAGCTAGCTAGAATGTTTTGGTGAGAAGGATTAGATCACAGGCTATGAAAGAGAAACAGGGTGAGGTCTACTTCACTCATAGGCTTGCTGAGATGTGTAAGAACAAGAATCCAAACATAGATAAGCCACTGCTGCTTCTGCTTGGGAGCTCTGAGCTGCATGTCTCTCCAGCCTCTCTGCCATCTCTCTGATTAATCCACTTTGCTTCGTAACTCCCTGGCTGAACCTCCATTCTTCCTTGGGACTGGGCTAAGGTTGAGAGGGGTGGGAGAAGGTGGAAGGGCGGTTGGGAGCCCCTCCTGGGGACTCAGGTTTTTGGGAGGGGAGTTGTGTTTCTGTATTACCTTTTACCCTGTATATTTCTGTCTATAACTGTATATACTGTAAATATCTGCTTGTATATTGAGCTAAGCTGTAAATATAAGCTTCAATCAAACTTCCAGAGATGGCTGAGTCTAGTCCCCTCCCCACACTTTGGAGGGGTGGGGAACACCCAAACCACTACATCTGCCTACAGAAGCAGGACTCTGGAAACAGTCAGTACTGCTTCAGTTAGTTATATGACACTGGCACATAGGATACTTAAGCTTCTTAAGAACCACATTCAGTGTGAACATCACACTGGAAAGTAGGTTGTGAAGCATGGAACTGTCCAAAGTTTGTTGTTGAGCTGGGTGTTGTGTTTGAAGTATTGGTTATGTATCCTGGAGGCAGAGTCCTTCAAAAAACCAATACAGAAGAACACAGGACATGAAATACTGTACACAGTTACATAAAACACTGTAAGCACCAAGACTACTCTAGCTCTACCCAAACCAAAAGGAGAAGTTCCACATTTCAGAGGTGGAACTTTAGAATTCAGTGAAGAGGTCTTCAAAATGCACACAGGAATTACATCTATATTGAGAAGATGTTGCCTTTTTCCTGGCTTTGTATATTTTATATACTGTGACACTACAGGATCACACAGTTTAAGGGGAAGTATAGGACCCTGGCTAACCACTCTATAGCCATGCCAAGAAATAAAGAACAAATGTTTGGCATTTCCAAATTTACACAGTAATTGGTTATTTTGCATACATAAAAGCTTTACTGGAACCCAGAAGGCACAAAATCCTAACAAGAAGTAATTGCAAATACTAAATTATTGAGGAAAGAATTATAATAAAGCATGGCTCAGCTGTAAGGAGATGGCAAGACAACAAGGGCTGATAGTGTATGGCAGATGAATGAGTTCTCACTGCAGCACTGTAGTAAAAAAAATGTTCTCTCAGACTGAGGGAAAGGTATAAAGGTCTTTTACTTCAGAAACTAACTGAAAACACATACACAAAATCAGTAATGTCCCTTTCAGTGCTGGACACCTCTTTCCATTTGGAAAGTGACAAAATGAAGAGAAGTTAGAGATGAACAAGGATATTTAGTGGATCCACAGTCTGATGAAAGACAACAAGACTAAATAGCTATATAAAATGCAATGGAATGGGGCAAAACTCAAGCATGCAGAGATGCCTGAAGCATTTAATCATTAAAAAGTGGCAGTAATTTTTAGGCTAATAATATCATTACCTTAGAGTTCATCCTGCTCACTAAGAGAAGTTATGGAATGTCTGCATTACTTTTTTAGGCAACATCCTGCCTCAGGATGTTACAAATTGGGAAGACAATGGAGTAGGCCAGCAGAGTAAAGTAAAAGAGTGAACAGCACCATTCCCTACCCTCCCCAACCCACCAACTCCTCAAAAAGAAAAAGAAGACAATCACCTGTTTAGACTGTAATATTGAGAGTCATTTTCTATTTGGTTTGACGTGGTTCTGTATTTCAATTAACTGTAGTTGTAGTTTAAACTGTAGAGTAAACCAACAAGTCGACCTCTAAAAGTAGTACAAATGGCAACTGCCATAAAATTTTACACTTGGCCTTTAAAAGCCATCAAAGTGGAAAAAGACATGCCAGCAACGGTGGGGAAACAGACCACTTGCCCAGCAGATCCTCTGTAACCTCATCTTCTACCCCATCATATAGCAGAGCTCTTAACTATACAGATCCTGCTCCTGCTGCAAGGGACAAAACTGCTTGAAGTTTGGTTAGCTAAGGGTCCATTACATGAACCTCCAGTTCATCAGGAAAAGAAGTTACCAACGTGCTGATCCAACAGTAAGGTGAACAATGCTCCTGATAAACAACATCTCTGGTTAAACTGTGGCACTGCTTGCAGAAAAGCACTGCAGATGCATAATGCTCAATACTCATTGAATTGAGTAACAGCTCATATGGACTTGTCAGAAGCAATTGGTGTCCAAACAACCTGAAATGCCTTCAGGACTGCATAACAAGCTTTAGAGGAGAAACCACAGATGACATCTTACCATCAGTAAGCTTGGAGGTTGACATGCACACTAGCAAATGAGGGAAATACAGTCTAGACCAAAAAATATAGTAGATAGGATGCAAGACTGGAAAACTACCCTGAGAAAGCAGCTATCAGTGGTTCCTAGTTAAAATAGAAGCATCTACCTATCTTGGTGTTGCAAAGGAATGAGATTACTACAGAGCCATCACTCACAGACCAACGAGTAAATCTGGATTGCTCAGCCAAAACAGACTGAAGGTGTTGCATAAGATCAGCCTTCAGTATGTGAGCGTCTGAGAGAAAAAAACTAAGGGATTGATCAGATCCATGATGAGTAACTCAGGAGTACTTCCGAGCTGCAGCAAGGAAGGTTTGTGCTAGATACCCTGAAAACCTTTGGATGTGAAGAATAATGAAGATGCACTAGAAGAAGTTTCACAGGAAGGCTGTGGTGGTGGCTGAAAGTCTTTAAGAAAATACCTATCTGGAATATCATGACTACGGTCTACAACCTCTTCTATTGCAGGACCAATGGTTCAGCCTCTTGAAACCTGTCCAGCTCCACGTTTCTTCTGTGATAACTGTTGGCAAACAGCTCACATTCTTGAACAAGCTTTGTGAATACATCTACTGAGATCTGTATTTGTCAGACATTTATACAAAGTAATTCCAGAACATTTGTCATCCGGTCATGCTCCAGAAGGTGCAGATCAATACATGAACTCTGCTAACATCAACAGACCTGCCCTCCAGCCAGTCTGTGCAATGCCCAGTATGCAGCAAGATGGCTAACAGCTGGGGGCAGAGAGCTAAAGCTGCCATGCACAGAAAGCTCCCACTGTAGCCAGTGTGACAGGCTCCTAACACCCTTCTTTTGGAGATTATTTCCACATGCTATTAATTACAGACATACATACAAATTAACTTAAATATGTTAGGATGTTTCCTTGAAGCATTCTCCACCTGAAAGTCTCCCACAACTACCCTTCAACTAGCTAATGAACTGTAACAGCTCCTTAAAGTTCAAGAGATAAGCCTTGTGTTAAAGGTATTTAGACTAGGATATCTGCAATGTATAATAATGCAAGTATAATGAGTAAATTCCCTGTGGCAGGAGTATCAAGTCCATGTTTGAATCAACACAGCAAATAATTATAACTGATACTCTTTCCTCTGGTCCTGAATTCCCCAAACAAGGATGCTGTGTTGTGCACTGCTTCCCTCCACTCATCATTCATTACTGTGAGATTGCTTCTTATATTGCTTGAAAAGTTACATTCAGTGTGAAGAGTGATGGCTAAGCTTTAGAAAAATTACTATGATATGCCTTCCCCCCCCTCAGTCTTTGGCATTATTTCATGCTAAACTTTGAACTTGCTGCTTTCATTGATGTGCATTTCAAGTTTAAAGCAAAACAGTCCAATAGCTGAAGCCAAAAGTTTGACCTCCATTATAACTGTCGTAATCTTCAGGGAAAATATCCTCTTGACTCTAATTTCTCATTTCAGACTCACCATGCTGCTGATGAGAAACAATAGTTATTGGGGCTGTAAGGCCAAGATTTATGTCTGGCCCTGAAAAAAAAACAACAACCAAAAAAAAACCCAACCAAAAAAACCTTAAAACCCCCACCAGTAGCACTGAACGACACATGAAATTTCTTCATTCCTCACGTATGTGTGGCCAGTAGGACCAGGGAAGTCATTCTGCCCCTGTAGTCAGCACTGGTTAGGCCACACCTTGTGTCCAGTTCTGGGCCCCTCAATTTAAGAAAGATGTTGAGGTGCTTGAATGTGTCCAGAGAAGGGCACCAAGGCTGGTGAGGGGGCTGGAGCACAGCCCTACGAGGAGAGGCTGAGGGAGTTGGAGTTGCTCAGCCTGGAGAAGAGGAGGCTCAGGGGAGACCTTATTGCTGTCTACAACTACCTGAAAGGAGGTTGTAGCCAGGCGGAGGTTGGTCTCTTCTCCCAGGCACCCAGTGACAGAACAAGAGGACACAGCCTCAAACTGCACCAGGGCAGGTTTAGGCTGGAGATTAGGAAGAAATTATTCACAGAAAGAGTGACTGGCCATTGGAATGGGCTGCCCAGAGAGGTGGTGGAGTCCCCAGCCCTGGAGGTGTTTAAAAGGAGGCTGGATGAGGCACCTAGTGCCATGGTTTAGTTAATTAGAAGGGTTAGGTGATAGGTCGGACTCGATGATCCCAGAGGTCTTTTCCAACCTCGTTAATTCTGTGATTCTGTATGATTGCTTCCTAGATAAGCATGCTGGACCAGCACAGCCATGAGATGAGCACTATCACATGATGAAATATTTAAGATTACATTAACATTGGGGTTTGAGCACACATGCCTTTTGCAGTGTAACTGATTATACCACAGAGCATCATTATCTGACTTGTCAGTTTAGAGGGGAAGTTCTGTAAGCCTGGGGAAAGTACTGTGAGATCAACAGTGCCTCATACAAGAGAGTCCTGATCTCTCACTGGGGCTTGAGCAACTACTGCAATACAAATACTAGAGCATTCTTCACTTTGTCTCAATTGGATAGTGCTGTTAGATGGATGCAGCATGTTTCTATCAAGAAGCATTTGGCCGCACTTCTACTGGAATGAAATGATCCCTGTAAATACATGGACAAATTGTGGTTGGCCCTTGGCTCCACACATCAGAAAACCTCTCTGTCAGCAGCTGCAATGTGGGGTGAAAGTTGGCTGATGCACTAGCAGGACCAGAATGGAAGCAAAGAAAAAGATCTCTGTTACAGGAGCTGTGGAGAGCCCTGACTCACTAGAAGTGGTCAGTTACAGCCTCCCTGGACTGTTTGTACCCATGAATGTTTTACTTAATATCGCTCAGTAAGACCAAGAGAAGAAGGGGAAAAAAGAGAAAGAAAAAAATGATTCTTCAGAGTGAACTTGTCTTTCATTTTTTTCCCCCATTTTTTTGGGCTTAGAAGAACGAGCTCACTTTCACATCTACTTTTCTTCTTTGGTGACATCAGTAAGAGTTTAAAGTTCCCCATCAAAAGTGATGAAAAATTTATAAGCATGGAATGGCTGCCAATGCCCTTTAATTAAGAAAGTTCTTGCCTACCTGCTCAGCTGTCAGTACTCTAGAACAGTATCACTGCTTCACAGAGCTTAAAGTAAGATGGGTGTTTTACAGTCTCTAAGGCAGAAGGATCCAAGGCTCTCACATGCCTTCCAACCTCCAGGCAGAAACATGAGTTCTTCCCAGACTCTGAAGGAGTAAATGGTGTTTGTGCAGCACATGTGATATGTTTGGTCTGGATGGCATTGTCCATCAAGTTAAGCACTGGCAATTTCTGCATGCAAACTGAGCAGCACAAATTGCACAAATTCAAACTAGAAGTTTTTAAAGCTCATCTAACCACACTCAGGCTTTCACAAAAGTAGATGACACAAAGCCTCCTCCCTACATCTAATAAATTGTTTCTTCTGCCTTGGAAAATCACATGGGAAGATGAGATAAGTTTCTTCATGATGCTGAGGGCTTCATACTGCTCTAAGGGTTTCCCATCACTGCTGATGCAAGTGTAGTAATCAGCTCCTCAGATAAGGCCTTTTGTCATTGGTGACTTTAGGTCAAACCAAGAACTCCTCATCATTTGCTGACTTCACTCAAGGTTCATATCACAGGCTGAACCAATAGAGACACAAAGAAATACATCACTTACAAAGGTGGCATCTCCAGATATCTCTGAAATGCCTTAGGAAGGCAGTAAGAGAAGAGTGACAGATACAGGCATGCAAGACTTAAGAGGCAAATAACAGCCATCTCTATGGGAATCATCTTCATAGAGGGACCTCTTATGAAACATGCCTGTGATGAAACCACAGAAGAAGATAAGATGTTTAAAATCTTTTTCTTGGAGGCTTAAAAGAGAAGTCTTCTCACTCATGTACTTCTCAGACAAGTCCCAGTGATACAGACCAAGGAATTTCATCAGGAAACCTGCAAAATTTCATTTCAAAGGAAATTCTATGAAGTTAAGCATTTGCAGTGTGACTGACAGAAACTTCTCTGCAGGTCTCCAAAGCCCAAATGAAATGCTGAAACATTCCTCTTGCCCAGCACTTCACCTCAGCAACAGGGCTCAGGTACTGACATGCTCAGGGCTCCAAACCCACAAATCCAAACATAAGCAGAACTTTGGGAAAAAAACAACCACCCAAACAAATGGGAATCAGAACATTACAGCATGCATCAAACTCTAAATATGCTAAATGTAATGGAACAGAATAAGCCACAAATCTAAATCCTATTCTCAACAGAAGAATTGTATGTGGACCATTACACACAATGGGGATTCATGTAAGGTGATTATGATGATCTGCCATTGGAATGGGCTGCCCAGGGAGGTGGTGGAGTCACTGTCCCTGCGAGTGTTCAAGAAAAGCCTGGATGAGGCACTAACTGCCATGGTCTAGATGACTGGCTAGGGCTGGGTGCTAGGTTGGACTGAATGATCTTGGAGGTCTCTTCCAACCTGGCTGATTCTGGGATTCTATGTGAGAGCATCCATCTTATAGAATCATAGAATGGTTTGTGTTGGAAGGAACCATAAATATGATCTAGTTCAGATCCCCCTGCCATGGGCAGGGACATCTTCCACTAGACCAGGTTGCTCAAGGCCAGGTCCATCCTGGCCTTGAACGTCTCCAGGGAGGGGGCATCCCCAGCTTCCACAGGCAATCTGTTTCAGTGTCTCACCACCCTCACTGTAAAGAATTTCTTCCTAATATCCAGCTTAAAATCCACTCTCTTCCACCTTAAAGCCATTCCTCCTTCATCCTATCACTACAAGTCATTGTAAGAAGTCCCCTTCCAGGTTTCTTGTAGCCCCTTTCAATTACTAGAAGGCTGCTATAAAGTCTCCCCGGAGCCCTCTCTTCTCCAGGTTGAACAGCCTCAACTCTCACAGCCTGTCCCTTACAGGGTGTTCAAAATCTCACATGGAGAAACTTGTGCAGGATTGGCCAGCACTGCTCAGTATATTTTTAATGTGCTGCTATTTATAAGAGCAAATTACTCTCCTCTCTCTCTCTTTTTTTTTTCTCTTAAGCAAACCAAAAAAGAAGAGAGGGCCTCACTGCTGGGCTGCTCTAACGGGAAGATTTAAAAGCGGTCAGGCAATTTCAGGACTGCCTTGCAAAGAGTGGAGGAGATGAAAGCGAGTCCCACGGCACAGGCTCTGTTCCTCTCGCCCCACCTCTGCCAGGAAGCGCTCCTGTTCCCCTGGCAAGCGCTGCAGCTGGCTGCCTTCTCCTGCTCGGACAAGGGTCCAGGGAACAGCCTTTCCAAACTATTCCCTGGCTGGAGGAGGAAATGAATGCAAGTCATTTTCAAGAAAACCAGGTTGGATTGTCCAACCCTTGCACTCGGGGGAGGGGAAAGAAAAAAAAAAGGAGAAAAATTCTAGAAGTAAAAAGGGTAACAGAGAAGGGAAAGCAAAACTTTACTTTTTTTGCATTGCAGAGAAATCTGAGATTCACAGACTCAAAGTACAGACAACACATCTTTAAATGATTAAGATAAAGAGAGTGGGTAATAGATGAATGTTAGAGACAGAGAGAAGTGAAAGTCTTTAACCACATTATAATTGTGCAATCTTTCCTGCTTCATAAAAGTAATTACAATTAAAATGATTTACACCCTGGTCCAGTGTAAATCAGGAACAGCAAAGCAGAGAGACTGCAGACCTCGCTTAGGGAGTAGTAGCCAGAAGAAGTTAGTGCCACTAGCTGCCTGCAAACAGAAAATGCACCATGTGGAAGGCACTCAGCTTTCAATTGCTTCCTCTTCTTTCCAACTCTAATGGCCTAGGAAACTCTCAGGCAGTTAGTTTTCCACAATCTCTAAAAGGCTTCATGGACTGCACGGGAAAAGTGGCTGCTTACTGAGCCCAGAGGATGTTATGGAGATGGCCTCTACCAGGAACAGTGTGGCCAGTAGGACAAGGGAGGTTATTCTGCCCCTGGACTCAGCACTGGTCAGGCCACACCTTGAGTCCTGTGTCCAGTTCTGGGCCTCTCAATTCAAGAGAGATGTTGAGGTACTGGAACATGTCCAGAGAAGGGCAATGAAGCTGGTGAGGGGCCTGGAGCACAGCCCTGTGAGGAGAGGCTGAGGGAGCTGGGGTTGTTTAGCCTGGAGAAGATGAGGCTCAGGGGTGACCTCCTTGCTGTCTACAACTACCTGAAGGGAGGCTGTAGCCAGGTGGGGTTGGTCTCTTCTCCCAGACAACCAGAAACAGAACAAGGGGACACAGTCTCAAGTTGTGCCAGGGGAGGTCTAGGCTGGATGTTAGGAGGAAGTTGTTGCCAGAGAGAGTGATTGGCATTGGAATGGGCTGCCCAGGGAGGTGGTGGAGTCACCGTCCCTGGGGGTGTTCAAGAAAAGCCTGGATGAGGCACTTAGTGCCATGGTCTAGTTGACTGGCTAGGGCTGGGTGCTAGGTTGGACTGGATGATCTTGCAAGTCTCTTCCAACCTGTTTGATTCTATGATTCTATGAACATGGAAGGATTAGGGGTTGCAAAACAAACAGTACAACAGAACTTGAAGGAGCTCATCTGCAGAGCTTCATGTACAACCAGCCCTAAATCACAGGCTATCGAGACAAGATTAATGTTGAAAATTCTCCTGTACAGTAACTTGTCAAACTCAGATTGTTTCTTGAAGATGCCTGCTAAATCCAGCTCCAGATTAATGTTCAGAAGACAGACACAATGAGAGCATCAGCTCTTATTAAGTATAGACATTCCTAATTCAAAGTATTTTTTTACTAAGTTCCAGTCACCAGGATGAGTTATGATTCATCATGCCCTCCACAAAACTTTTAATACAAGAGAAATTTCTTCATGGGTTAAGGGGTCAGACCTCTACAAGGGCTGGGAAGAAAATCTCCTCTAACTACTTTGCAACATCGAGTCACTAACTGAGTCACTGACTTGGAGGTCTCCCATGTCTTGTGCTACTGAACCCCAAAACATTATTTGCTTTATAAAATTATGGTTTCTGGCAACAGAGCTAACCTCGTAGCTGGACTGTCTGGCCCCTTGCTTTTTTGAGGCAAAAGCTGCCAACTGCACAAGCACTTCATAACCCATCACCACCTACCTCCTCCTCTGGATTTTGGAGCTGTGGATGGCATCACTCCCATCAGCACAAGGGCAACCAACCCTGTCAGGCCACGCTTTTGTATTCTGTTTCCTGTGGAAATGCACTCTCTGATCAGCTACTTTCTACAGACCTCTTATTTTAGGCTCTTGACACTTCAACAGTTTAGAATCTTCAAGGAGCTACATGTAGGCACCATTTTACTTTGAAGATGCAACTGAGGTACTTCAGTTTTACAGTTGTTAGAAGAAAGACTCATACTTAGGTAGAAACGATTGCCTCATGTTCTGCATGAAAAAGAAGTCCCCAGGAACTGCACACATTCAGGTTTAGTATTCCAAAGGAGACAGACACACAAAGATGAACACAAAGATGAGCTCAATCAATTGGACAGAAGTGTTTACAGAGAAAACTGGAACAGATAACCAACATACACTTAGTTTGCTGGACAGGTGGAATGTGTCCAGAGAAGGGCACCAAGGCTGGTGAGGGGGCTGGAGCACAGCCCTGTGAGGAGAGGCTGAGGGAGTTGGGGTTGTTCAGCCTGGATAAGAGAAGGCTAAGGGGAGACCTTATTGCTCTCTACAACTACCTGAAAGGAGGCTGTGGCCAGGCAGAGGTTGGTCTCTTCTCTCAGGCACCCAGTGACAGAACAAGAGGACACAGTCTCAAGCTGTGCCAGGGCAAGTTTAGGCTGGATGTTAGGAAGAAATTCTTCATGGAAAGAGCAATTGCCTGTTGGAGTGGGCTGCTCGGGGAGGTGGTGGAGTCACCATCCCTGGAGGTGTTTAGAAGAAGGCTGGATGAGGCACTTAGTGCCATGGTTTAGTTAATTAGAAGGGTTAGGTGATAAATTTGACTTGATGATCCTAGAGGTCTCTTCCAAGCTTCTTAATTCTGTGATTCTGTGACACAGTCAACAAATAAGATCACTCAGGTCAGAAAACTGTGACAGAAACCAAAGGCAACCATAAGACGATAAAAAATACAACTATGGTGTCCTGGCCTGTATCAGAAGCACCATGTCCAGCAGCAGTTGGGAAGTGATTGTGCCTGATGAGGTCATGGAATGAGTACTGTGTACATTTCTGGGCACCACCATATAGGAAGGACACTGAGGTCCTGAAGTGTGTCCAGAAAAAAGCAATGAGGCTGGTGAGGAATTTGGAAGGCATGTCATTTGTAAAGCTGGGGTCATTTAGTCTGGAGAAGAGAAGCCTAAGGGGACATCTTACCACTCTCTACAACTACCAGAAAGGAGGTTGGAGTGAGGCCAGTGTTGGTCTCTTCTTCCATGTAACTAGCAATAGGATGAGAGGAAATGGGCTTAAGTTGTGCCAGGAGAGGTTCAGAAAAACATTAGGAAAAATTCCTTTACTGAGAGTATAGTGAAGTGTTGGAACAGGCTGTCCAGGGAGGTGGTGCAGTCTCCATCCCTTCAAGAAGCATGTAGATGTGGTGCTTCAGGACACAGTTTAGTGGTCATACTAGTTCAGCTATGGTGAGACTTACTGATCTTAAAGGTCTTTCCCAGCATTAAGGATTCTGTGATGACAAACAAATGTAGTAGCTGCTGAGAACTACTATACGCCAGAAAATAAGAACTCTGGGTAACAGCAGGAGAAAAATCTACATGGGTGTACCAGGTTCATGGCTATGTAACTTAAAGATGAGCTCTCATCAGACCCCACCTGGAGTACTGTGTGCAGCTCTGGAGCCCCCAACACAAGAAGGACATAGAACTGTTAGAGCGAGTCCAGAGGAGGCCATGAAGATGCTCAGAGGGCTACAGCAGCTCTGCTACGAGAACAGGCTATAAGAGTTGGGGTTCTGCAGCCTGGAGAAGAGAAGGCTTTGAGGAGACCTTATAGAGGCCTTCCAGTATCTGAAGAGGGCCTACAGGAAGGCTGGAGAGGGACTACTGACAAGGTCTTGCAATGACAGGATGAGGGGTAATAGGTTTAAACTGGCAGAGGAGAGATTCAAACTAGATGTAAGGAAGAAGTTCTTTGCAGTGAGGGTGGTGAGACATTGATGCAGGCTGCTAGGGAAGATTGTGTCTGCTCCCTCCCTGGAGGTGTTCAAGGCCAGGTTGGATGAGGCCTGTTCTAGGGGGAGGTGTCCCTGGCTATGGCAGGGGGTTGGAACTGGATGAGCTTTGAAATCCCTTCCATCCTAAACCATTCCACACTTCTATGATTTACTTAAACACTAAAGACATTTAACAGTTACATTCATCCATTACAAGATAAAAATTGTTGAAAGAGTAATAAAAAATATGAAATATACTTCTGTAGCTTAAAAAGGCAATCCTAAGATAAAAACACTTCTAATTTGTTTAACCTTTTATTATTCCAGCAACAACTCAGAAGATCTTAAAACAACAGCTACTACAAGCAGACACTGTAAAATAAGCAAGGCCAGATAGCTGGCATCAAGGATTTTTAAAGTCTTCCAAGGAGCTATCTAAATTATTAAGACTTGCTTTCAATAAACCCCAAACACTGGAAAAGGTCTTAAGAATTTAAGGCTGACCATATTTCCTAATATACAACCCCAAACAGGGCATTCTATGCTACCTCACATATACACTTAGCATTATACTTATCCCAGAAAAACTATGCAAAGCACAGGGGTGAAAATCAGTTCAGTGGAATGAAGTGAATATAAGCAACACTAGCTCAAGGAAAAAATGTTCCCAAAGGTCCAGGAATGCAGTGAGTGAGAGCAGTAATCTTGTTGGTAAGACAACTGTTTTAATATCATGTACTTGGGTAGCTGCAAGACATTTAGAGAATCATAGAATCAGCCAGGTTGGAAGAGACCTCCAAGATCACCCAGTCCAACTTAGCACCCAGCCCTAGACAATCAACTAGACCATGGCACTAAGTGCCTCATCCAGGCTCTTCCTGAACACCTCCAGGGATGGCAACTCCACCACCTCCCTGGGCAGCTCATTCCAATGGCAAAATGACTCAAAGCTTTGCATTTTTATGAGACTCAAATTACAGCACTAGACACCAAACCATTCTTGACAGATAAGCTTCTAACAGGGTCCCATAAAGCTCATTTTACTGTTTAAATACTATCTAATATTCTTATCTATCATCTGGAAGGAAACTAAACTATATATTGACCAACTGTAGATGAAATAATGATATGGATGTGAAAAATAAGGAGATGCATCACAGAATGCAGTGACCTGAATCTTGAATTATCAAGATATAAACATCAGTAGAATAAATATGAAAATGCAACTCTAGGACAGAGAAGGTAGATCACACTTACAGAGGACTTCACCTTGAGAATCTGCACCTCTGAAAATGACTTAGAGAGGACCTTCTGGTCCTCCTAGAGAGTTGGGGCTCTTCAGCCTGGAGAAAAGAAGGCTTCAAGGAGACCTTCTAATCTCCTTGAAGGGGACCTATAGGAAGGCTGAGGAGGGACTATTTATAAGGTCGATATTACACACCCAAGTATGAATTTTCACTTCTTGTAGAGCTCCTGGCAAATGCACTGCTGAAATGAGTTGCATAAAGTGTGTAATACTGAATTAGAGCAGAGTCTGCAACATGCATGTACTTCGAAACAGCACTGTCACTGTTGAAATACTGTGTCCAGTACTGCTGTCCACAATCTCAGCAGTCTATGAATAAAGCAGAGGAGTTCCAGAGAGAAACCATGAGCTGGGCTGCCCAGGGAGGTGGTGGAGTCACCGTCCCTGGAGGTGTTCAAGAAAAGACTGGATGAGGCATTTAGTGCCATGGTCTAGATGTCTGGCTAGGGCTGGCTGCTAGGTTGGACTGGATGATCTTGGAGGCCTCTTCCAACCTGGTTGATTCTATGATTCTATGAATAACTGAAAAAGCTAAGAAGTATATCACGGAGTACAGTTTACATAAGTTACAAGAGCTGTGGCTTCATCACAGTCTATGGATCTGAAACATGCTCAAGGCTGGGTAAAGCAGCCCATGCTAAGCTCCTGGCTGCCTCCATGCAGGGTCTTCCAGGAGCAGCCACACAAGCTTGCTCACAGCCCCATCAGTTCCTGTCTGCTAACTCCTTTCTCTTGTGCATGCCGACACAGTGCCCACAAATTTGATACCAGGCCTTCAAAATGGCAAGTGAAGGTTTAAACCAGATTCAAATGTCAGAACTTGAAGCTAAACAAAACACAAAGATGCTTGTTTCTAGTGAATGTAGTTCATCACTGGAAAAAATTACCAAGTGTTATGTGAACTCCCTTTCAGAAAGGAACTAATTCAACAACATCCAACTCTCTACAAGCAAAATGCATGTAGAGAGCCCGGAATACATCCTGATGGCTTCCAACTTTTTCACCTGTTAAGTGTTCATTCTGACATAACTTAGAGCCTACTTCAGCCTTATCTTTTCTAAAGTACAGTATGATATCAATTTGTCACTAGCTATGAGTGTGAACAGACCTGACACATTCTACCCTGAGAAGAGTATCTCATCTCTGCCCAGATGAGTATCTCCTTCAGTTGTAAGGAAACATTCATTGAGAAAACTGCTTGCAGATCTGGCTGTCACAACACTAAGACACTTCACACTCTATGACGCTCTAATATTGCTGTAGATTAAACAAGAAGTAAGCCTTTTGGTTTCACATCCCATAACGAATAGGATCAAAACTCATCCCAACAGGATATAGGAAGTACTGCATAGGTAAAACACTAACCAAGATTCTTCCTGTTCTGCTTGCCTGAACAATCACTGCAGAGACTCCACTTTCAACACAAGTTAAAATCTGGAGTGGCTTTACAGAGTCAAACAGAATTGTTCCAAGTTTTCATTCTCATAGAAAACATACCTCAAAAGTTAACTTGCTGTTTTGTGAGCCACTCTGAGACATACCAAGTCATACAGGCTTTATGTAAAAAGAAACACACATGCACCTTCATGCTATAAGCACAGCTCCTACTCCCATACTACTTGGCTTTTAAGCTTGTAAACTCAGCATACATCATGCAGCAAACTGACTTTCACAAGTTGTTCTCCTGGCTCCACTGCTAGCCTAATTTTATGATTTTATTGATAACATAAAAGCACCTTCTTGGCTTAGCCTTGACCTTTCTTTACACTCCACTGCACAGAGATTTGCCACATTCTTACTCACAGCCTTCAGATTCTTCCCTGCTCTAAGCGCTGAGGTCTGATTTTGCATGTGTTCCTAAGAAGCCTCTGGATGTGGAGTGATGACTCTCTAGGCAAAAAAGCTTGCTGTAGGGATGATTATAGAGATATATTATGGCATGTTTATTTGCCCAGACCTTTGCAGTCAGGTGGTCATTTATTTTAGATGGGGGGAGGTGTGAATACCTAAGACATATAGGGCATGAACTCATGTCTCCTCTAGATTCTGCAAGTCATGCCATATTACAGCCATATGCTATTCCCAGAAGACATCTGCCATCAAATGTTTCTATCAATAAGCTACTAAGGTGTTTACTTTTAAAAGTGATTTTTTTTTGGGGGGGTGAGGTTTTTTTTTTAGGCAAAGCCTCACACAGAAGAACATCTCTAGCGGCAACCCAGTAAAAGGGAAAGCACCACATTGCATCAATACATCCCATTATGTCTTGAAGATGTGGCTGCTCTGTGAAACAAAAGAACAACAATTCACACCTGATCCAAAAACTTCTGCAGTCGATGGAAAGACTTCCAGTGCTTTCAGAAGGCTTTGGACCAAGGCCCTTAATCTGGGGAACATACTCTCAAAAGGCAGAAAAATGGAAAGGTTTGACTGTATCATATGTATAGCTGGCCTTGTGGCAAGCGTGCATGAGGCAGATCCCTTTCCAGACTCTACCTCAACAAATACACTTCCAGCCAGAGAAAATTAAGTCTCCCAATAAAGTGGGTAAATAACAGGAGTCCAACTTGGACGGAGGTAAGTTCCTTCAGACACATGATATTGTTGTAACTGAGTCTCTGGCCACCATTATAAAGATCTCTAGATCTTTTTGAGGCTCTTTTCTCCCCCGACTAGCAACGGGAACACAAAATTTCCTAGCATCAGGCAGAAATGCAAGCTGGGATGGGGGAATCCAGATTCTAAGAGGGAGAGAAAGGTCAGATACCCAGCAATCATTTCTGAGTCCACCCTAACCGGGACGATGCTGCTCGCTTAGCTCCCTCGCTTTCCTAACTGTATATCCTGGCAGGAATCCTCCCAGTTCCTATCATACCACCAGATCTGAACAGCAGATTTATTGTCAAGAAAGCTGGAACTTGTTCTTCACTTACAAACTTAGAAGATGTATGTATGTCTGCTGCAATAGCCTGCCATTATATGCTAGGTAAACATGCAACAAGCACAACAAATGAAATGTACAGACATCTTTCAGCATAACTTAATGTTGAAATGTGCCTATTCCACTTCCAAGGCATGCATCAGAAAAAATGTGAGTATAGAGCAGTGATTGGCATGAGACACACTGAGCCCTTGCTCTGCCAAGGAGGCCCAATGCCAACTACAACAGCCAAGAAAACTGGGTTGGATCTCTGAGAGATTGGGCGAGAACGAGAACACCAAGGATCTGCACATCTCCAGGCAGTTTAAAATGTCCTATCATGTTAGAGAATACAATACATCACTTATTCTCCTGAGAGAAAACATTCCCTATATCCCTGGTAGGTATTTGGGTAAGGACACAAACTGCCATTACTGCATGTGTGAGTGGACCTGACATCAGGTACCTGAATTTTGCTTCCTAGTTATAAGTGCACTGTTTGGGTATTATCCAGTCAGTTGGATCAGACCTTCAAAGCATGAAGGCCAGAAACTGCAATGAAAAGGACAGAGCTGCTCCTCCATCCTCACTTTCATGGCAGAGAAGAGGTGTCTCTCAAATTTGCTAACCTGGGCCATACTTGGGACTAACCAGAGGTGGGATTAGTAGAAGCAGCCTGCCACAGGCTGTGGTGAATGCCAGATCCCAACCACACTGTGCCTGTCAGGTAATTCTGGCATTTCAACCCACTGCTGCATCTGAAGAAGGCAAATTTCCTGCATTGTTTTTACACATCACTTGGAAGATGGCAAGTTCTGCAAGTATTCCTTCTTCCTGCCATACATCTTGGTGGTACTAGGTAAGATCTTTGACATTATTTGCCTAAAACCTGCCAAAAAGGTCATTTTATACAGACTGGACAACACCCACTCCGTTCAATGTGGTGTATTAGAGATCATCTATAAACACAACTGTTGGCTTGGGATTAACAAGAACTCCTGAGCAAAAGTCTTCATCAAGCATGAGATTGCTAGGTACTCTCTGACCACTTCAGAAGAGTCAATCCCAGTAAGACCTACTAGTTATTCAGCCTCCTGAGTACAAAGTCTACCCACAGGGTTGGGGCTGTTGGTGAGCTGGGGTTTTTTTTTCTACCCCAAGGAATGAAAACCACAGATTCTGATTCCTATCTTTCAATCATCGCTACAGTAAAGATACATTACCATCACTATTTCAGTTGAGCTGGCTGCTGAACTGCAAATGCTATATATAAGCAAAAACAAGAGAAGAACTTCAACAGGCTTAGCTTGCCTTTTAAAATTCAAGGCAAGGGTTTAAAAGAGATGAAGCCAGGGAAAACACTGGATACTAACACCAGCCAAACAGGGGAAAATAACGAAGTTGTAAGCCTGAAAAACTGAAATGGAAAGAATGACAGATTTATTGCTGCATTTGATGCACATAACCACTGATAGACTCTCCTCAGGAAGTGTTGAAATTACCATCAATTGAAATGAATCCAGGAGCTAAAAATGAAATTATCTTTCCCAGAACATTCCAATTTGGGCTTTGGCAACAACAGATGTTTTAATGCTCTTAAATATATGCACACGCTCGTGTGCACGCACGCACACACGCACCCACACGCTTAGTACAGTATCCTCTTTCACGCAAGACCTCCCTCTTAGCTTTCACAAAGTCAGACTGAACTTACGGTCATTCTGCAAAGTCTTTTCTTCAAAGGCTCTGCTCAAATGCACAACTGTCAGATTAACCAGCCTAGAAGGAGTCTTATAGCAGCTCCAAGTTATGAATGAATGGCTATTTGTGAACTCGCCTGTCAAGACAGATGCAGTATTTGTCAGCGCACTGTGGGTTAGATATGGTGGGAAGGAGCCAAACAAGCAAAGCGAAAGGTCAGCATCACAACACTTCCCTTCTTCCTCCCTCAGGTCATCTAAAACGATGCCATGGCTTGGGATGAAGTGTAATACAGTACTTGATTTGCATTCAGCCTACTGTGCTTGTTCAAAAAGCAATAGTCACACAAGAAAACGAAATAAAAACTAGTGCAGAGGGAGAGAAGAACAGGAACAGCTTAGCGCAAGAAAGCTGCAACAGAGGGACAAATCCAAGACTGACAGAGCATGGCACATCTTTGGAAGTTTGGTGATACTTGAATGAAGACCACCCTATGGGAGCTGAAACAATGCACTGTTCTTCCTGTGTTATAAAACGTGCTATTAGTTAGTTTACGTTGAAAGAGACATCTCTCCCAATCTCCATCTCAAAGCAGAGTTAGCTGTGAGGTCAACTTATAATTTCTACTTTATTTATAATAATCTTAAATCAGCATCATGCTGTGCTAGGTCTTGTGGAACACAAAAATCAAAACAACAGCAAAAACAAACCCAAACTCCTGGCCTAAGGGTTATTTTTCAGTGAGAAAAAGCTCAGCTCTACAATGAAGAGCCTGGATACAACAGTGAGCATGGCACATGAAATTAAAAGCAATCCCCATCCACTGTCCAAATTAAAGTTTGAAAAAGGGAGAGGAGTTCTGAAAACCCTTTCCACACTCTCAGCTGTAAATCTGCTGCAGAGAGGTCTAGTATCTTCTGGAAACCAAAGGTGGCTGCCAGAGAACATGAACAGCAACACAGGATGCGTTTCAGTGGAGCCTATCTTTCCACAGCAATTGAGCAGTCTCTCCGCCCTGCTGTCTTAGCTCATCCCACCTCACCTCCTCGGCAAGGAGCCAGGAGCTTTCCAAGTAGCATGCATGAACTGCTGTGTGCTTCCCTTTGGAAAACCTGGCTAGTTTAAAGAACGCTACGCTACCCAAAGAGGCAACTTCTCTACTCTGGACCAACTTGCAGAGGACCAAAAACATTTAAAAACCTGCTCACCAGACAGGTCTAACGAAGCCAGGTCTAGCACTTCAGTTCTCCAGGGCCGATCCTGTGCCATCTGAGCTAAGAGAACCACAGTACTAAACAGGCTCATGAGTCATTCATAAATTCAAAACAACTGGTCACACTGGAAGGAGATAAAACGCAACCCCTTCACATTGAGGTTTTTTTCAACTTCTCATCATCTTGTCACAGACAAATCCTTTTTTGTTTCCCCTCTACACCTTGCAGCTGCATGTCTTGTACAGTTGGGTGCCCAGCTGCAATCACTTAACAGCAGCAAGGACAGTGAGGACAAGCGTGGGGAAGTTGTTTTAAGAAGAAACACGGCTGCTTCAGAGAGACTACTACAAGCAGCCAGCTAACAGCAGTGCTGCAGCTAAGCACCTACTAGTCCGCATCACAGACTGAAAGGGAAACAAGCCAGTAGTTGAAGGCAGGATGCAACCTTCCCCTAAGCAAAAGACCAAACCAAACGTTTTAGTCTAAACAAATCAACAGAAGCATCCATAACACAGTATCACATTAAATAATACCTGGGGAGTATTATTAGCCTCAAGCTAGAAACTGCCTGCCTGAAAATGTGCAGCATGTGCTTTCACAACAGGAAGGGAAACACTTGTGTGTCTTCACTCATGACTCGTTTTGTCACCACACCCTGGGGCTCCTCTCTTTATCTGTAATACAGGAGCAGCCTAGCACAGCCACTGCAAGGGCAAAAGAAGCTAGCTGCCTTCTCCAGGACTGCAGCAGTACTGAAGAGTCTCTTCTCTCCTCTCTGAAAAAATCTCATAAAGCATTTCCTTCTCACTGGGCTCCAATGCCTAAATGACAGATTTCAAGGCAGTAAGAGAGAGATCTGAACTGTCTGGTTTTGTTCATCCCTGAAAAAGCACCATAAACCGGGCCCCAATTCAGGAAGCTAATTAGGCATACACAGAGCCTTAATGTTAATGAGTCCACTCATGTGTGTGAAGCTCTGTACATGTTTCAGAATTGTGCTGAACCAAGGACAACAGCCAGAAGTTCTCATTCATCTTTTCACTCAGCTTTGGTGCAGGCAGGAATCTAAGACATAAAAACGCTGGAAGCAGTAACACAATCACCCTGATGACCACTACTGTTCTCATGCACTGCACCAAGGACCAGCAAGGCTAAAACTAGCAGCTAATGAAGACAATGTTTTGCCTTTATCACACAATCACCTAGTCGAATCCAGTCTTGCAATTAAGTGGAGCCAGCATGAGTGACATGAACTCTGGGCATTCCCTGTGCATCTCCAGCCATAAGCAGAAGACATTTCCATATAGGTGTCTGGGAGTGTGAAATGTTTGCATTACCAATGAGCTGGGGGGTGAGGAGAGGCAAAGTCTGTGACGCACAGCTAACATATCCATTGATCAAATGAGAGGGAAAATGCCTCTTTAAAACAGCCACCAGAGATAAACTCAAGAAGGCTTACGGAAAGGGCTTGTAAATATAGCCTTTGTGTCTTAAACGCCTTCTGTTCTTGCAGCATTAAAGAGAGAGGTCAAGGGTATATTACTTTTCTACAGGCTTCGCCCTCTGTAAGAAACACAGGGACCACATACCATGCCAAACCGGCCTGAGACTTCCTGCTCTCCCAGCTTGGCACTCTGCTTACAGTAAGTCACTGGTGATTCAGAAGGCGGGCAGGAAACACAAGTGGCGCATCCCACCATCTGTCCCACATGAGTGGGAGTCCAAGAGGAGCACTCTCTTTGATTTCAGCTGCCCTTAGTGCACCAGAGCATGTTATTTTATTACCTCTCTTAGTATGTAGAGGACCACTGTCTAGAAAATTACCCTGTCCCTTTTTAAAGCCATTTGTGGTTTCCTGTTTTGTTTTTTCATCATCACCTAGCGATGTAGTAAGCGCCATATATGAACCACGAGCGAGGAACCATTCCTCCCATGTCTCTCCCCAGGGAGGCCTTTGCATGGCTTCAGGTCCTCTCAGCATACCAGAGACCAGAGGTCTCTGGCAAATGCCTCCTACCAGAGGTGCTCCAGAGCACAATCATAAAGCTATCACAGCTAGAAGGTTATAAATAAAGTATTCCATCTGAAAGTGCTTCCATACCATTTAAAAACACAGGATATCCTGAAAGATTAAGTTCTGTGTTCTGCTAAATGCAAACACACGCAAGCTGAGCAGACAAAGCTACTAACAGCGTGGCAACGATGCAGTCAGTACCAACAGATGGGGGGCATGACCGCTCCTGCACAGGTAACTCTGGTACCCTGAAGACAAGGAGCCCATGTATGTATAATTGCTGGTAAATCGAGTCCTTGTTGATAAAGTAGAAGCATGCCATTGTGCCCAGCCAGGTTATAATGTTGTCTTTCATGAGGCAAATATTCAGCAGAATGATGGTCTATGTAAAGCAATATTCATGGCACAGAGCTCTTGAGAAAACTAACCCTGCCATTCGGCACAGGCTTGAATTTGTGGAGGCTCCTTCATACTAAAGTAGTTTAAAACCTGTGCAATACCAGGCCCAAACCCAGAAGAACTGCAATTGCATAGGCTACTGAGTACTACTCACAGATCTAGCTCCAAGAATGCAGAAAACTTTAACATTTACCTGTTCTAGTCTTAATACATCAGTACTGATCAACTCACTGACTGGAATAAAAGCTGCCATGAATGGAGATGACTGAATTGAGTCCCGGTCCCTGCATACCCATGCTGCCTGTTTTTCTTGAGTATCCCAGTTATGCATCGGTATTGTGAGTCACAATCCTCAACTGTTTGTACTGAATTTCTGTTTGTTATCAGTGCAATGACAGCTATCACCCAGCCTCAAATAAATAAGCAGCTCAAGTATTAGGGTTTAAGATAATCAATGATTAGTAATAAATTTCTAATGTGGTCCTGCTTTCACAGCGATCAGTTTTAAGCCTCTATTCAGGTAACTTCTCCCAGGCACTGAATTCACAAGAGCTCAGCTTCTATAACTCACCTGCCTCTTTAAACCACTCTGTAAAGCAACACAATTTCTGACTGCCAACCAGACTTAGGAGACATCCAAAGGCTCCGTATCCAAGCCACGCTGTTGCAAGCACAGTGCAGGCAGGTATGCTTGTCAGATAAAAGCTTTTTTTTCCACAGCCCTCTGATAGTATTTTTTTTTCCCATCACTACTTTTCACACCTGTAGTTTTTTGGGTTCAGCAGTCCCCTAATTGCTGAATTTCCACATGTAATCTGACCTGATGTGTCTTTAACCTTAAGTGGACTGTCAAGCCAGATGCCAGATGCCCCCGTTACTTCCTCAGCACAAACTATCAGTAAACCTTAGCATAACTTTACTTTGAGCGTTAAACTAACATCATGTGAAAAGATTAATAGGAATAAATTCAAAACTAATCAGATCCCTTCTTTAAATGTTGACACAGTATTATTTATATCCCATAAATACCTTCTTGACTAAAATTCATCCCAGGAGATTGGCACCTTGCCAGTTCTATTCATATTTACTGTATTTATACAGTACAGTTGGCCAAGGATAATATTTAAGACAAAATATGCCTTAGGGCATATACAGTATCTCTTACAGTTTCCCTTTTAAATCTCCACATTGCTAAAAATATTTAGTCTGAACTTTACAAAATGCCCCATGAAGAGCTATCAGCAATCTGTAGTGATATATTGCTGACTATGAGTATAATTAGAGCATATTTGTAATACTTGGGTTGTAGTCAGTTACTGAACACTAACAACTTGTGGTAAAAACTGAACCACTGATCTTTCCCATGCCTTCCCTCCAGCAGCTTTTGACCTCCAGTGCGTTCACATTGATCCACTTCTCCCTCCTGCTTCCCTCCAACAGAGTAGAAACTGTATAGAGTTAAAAAATTTCACTCTGAGATGGCTAGGAGAAAGCACCCACAGCAGCCAGAGCTGTGCTTTCAATTTCTTCCTTTAAAATACGGTGGAGCAATTTCTTCCTTTCTGTCTTTTTTGGAAAGGTTCTCTTCATCCAGCATAACTAGAGAGCAGTGGAAAAACAGTTAACCTACTTACTCTGATGTTAGCGACAGCCCTCGCACAGTAGTACTGGATCTGCTGCTAACTGGCCCTCTGATCCCAAACGTCTGATGCACTCTGTTGGTAGATACCTGCAATCTCCCTTGCTCTTCCAAAATCGATACTTCAGTACAAACCTGACCTCTGACAAAACGCAAAAAATAGATCCTCTTTTGTCAAAACCATCCAAGTCTCAGACCACAGACGTTTTAATTTTCTGGAAGGTATGAGACCACATTTTGGACTATCGGTTCTTTGTAGTTCGCTCGTGTGAGAAAAAAGGACAGATGTGCTCAGGACGGCTGTGTTTTACAGCTCTCAGTGAGTCTGTGTTAGAGGGGCAACTCCACAAGCCAAGGCACTGCTAGCAGCCACCCTAACCTCTGCCCGTTGGTGGGTGATCCTCTGCTCAGTGCGTAAGCTGACAGGTCTCAAAAGAAAGTGCCAGCTTCTACCACAACCACTAGCAAACTACAGTACAGCAATGTGGAAAACAGACTTGCCTTCTGTGTTCTCACTATGGCTAAGAGTTAATACTGAACCTTTCTGCTCATACCCACTTGGTTCCAAATAGACTGTTTTTTAACAACAAAAAAGTATTTCTTCCCCAAGAGTAATGAAGGTGGAGTGTATTTACCAAGGCTGTTATGGATGGTGCCATAATTACAATAATAAAACGGCTCTGACTGCCAGGGTGTCCTGTACCTGATGCTGTCATTTAAGAATAAAGGAAGAAAGGCAGGCAGCTGCATCAAGCATGGGGTTCAGATACCTTGGCTGGCATCCTAGGACTATCATATGCAAGATGGAGCAAGCCCCAAAGCCACAACTTGCTAAACTAAAAATAAATAAGGGGAAAATGCAATTAGAAACTCTAGGATAAAGTTACCAAGATGGCTGGATTATCTATTTAAGAAAGAGGTATGTGCTTTTTCAAAGACAGACAGTACACAGGGCATCAAGTGGCAGGGAAAGGAAGGGAGAAAAAAAAGTGAGTGGAATAAAGAGAGTAGGGACTAGGGTTTGGATATGTGAGGAGTGAAGTTATTTTCTGCTTCTGGTATTTCACTTTCCTCGGTATGATGACGATCTAGATTCTTTTAAGGGAGTGCAGTGCTCTTTCTTTCCTTCCCCCCCTTCCCTATATACTTAAAATTCACTCCCAAAACAAAAAGGCACGTCTTTATGGCTATTAATCACTCTAAGTGGACTCGGTCAGCACAGAGCTTTTGTATCCTTTCTTTTTTTTTTGGTGCAAAACGTGGCATGGATCACCACAAGGTTGTTAAAACCCAGCAAAAAGCAGACGGGCTGAGACAGGTTCCAAGAATCAAGGCTTCCCAGAAGGGAAAACTTTTTCTGTACCTGAAATGAAAGCTCTCATGAACTGTAACAGGAGGCTAACTAGAACGGGCAGAGAAGGGAGGATATCTATGTCTCTGTCTTCACTGAGCACGAATCTGAACAGCTGTCTGAAGGACAATGCTCTGGAGGGGTGCAGACGGACGAGACAGCGACTTCTTATGTTTTTTTAAAGACTTCCTTTTCAGTTATACAGCGATGGAAACCTGCCCCATCGAGACACTCCAAGGGAAACAGCAGTGGAAAGATATTGGCTCTTTTCGGAGGCTGCACACCGGGCTGTGGAGGAGCCAAACCCAGTGCCAGGGAACAATTAAGACTCTGGGCAGGTACCAGGTGGTGGGAAGCAGAGGCACCTTCAGGGACTTCTGGGTGACTTCACAAGGGATTGGAAACCTGGCAAGTCTAGAGGGGATTTATGACCACCCAGACAGGTGTAAGCATGACCCCACCGCCTAAACGAAACCCTAGGAGCTACCACCTAAGGGATGCTGAGGATAAGAGCAAACAGCAAAAGCAGAAGATTATGATGCATGGGGCCGGTATTTGACGGTGCTGGGCACTGCCAAGCCTCGGGAGCGAAATTACACACGCATGCACAAAGACAGAGGACTTACTTTCGGGGTAAAAAGGCTGCATGTCTATTTTGTAAACTTCTTTGGCATAATACTCCTCGTCGCTCCTCTCCCTTTCACAAGTGGCGGCTCTGTGGTTGGCTTTCTCTTGCAGCAGGTCCCTGGTGCTGTTGTAGATGGAGATGACCTCCGGAGGCACCTCCTCGGGCTCAGGGTACTCGTCCGGGGGGCTGGTGAGCTTCAACTTGCTCAAGATCTGCCCCCGGATCGCCTCGATCCTCTTGCGCATAAACTGATCCATGTCGAGGGTGCTGCAGGTAGACAGGCTGAAAGCCACGGTGGCCAGATCCACGGTGAGGAACACGCTCAGCAGATAGCAGTGCATTTTAAGTGTTTAAATACAGCGCCCCCCCAAAAAAGAGTGACTTTAGCAACGAACAACAACGGGGGGAAATAACAAAAAACCAAAAAAAGGGATGTGTACAAACAAAGGGAAGACCTGCTGACAAAACGCTCTTAAAAACCGGACTGTAGGGACGACTTGCAATCGAAAAACGCACGGGAGGTGTCGGTGGAAAAAAAAATAACAATATTAATTTAAAAAGGGGGAAAAAATTAGAGAGCAGCAAGTTGCTACGAATAGGTGAAATTCAGGAGCGGAGTGAGCCGGACAGCAAAAATAACGGGGGGAAAGCCCCCAAACAAGATAAACAAACCCGCGACAGAAGTAAATGGAAGCGAGGCTGTTCTCAGCGCGCTGGCGAAGTAGCTGGAAAACCAAAAACTGCAGAGGAAAAAAAAAAAAGGAAAAAAAAAGAAGGGGGAAAAAAAAAAAGGGGGAGGGGGGAAGAGGCAGCGCTGGGTATCACGGGGCGCTGCCGCAGCCGGCGGGGCAGAGGGTGCCGGCGCGGCGCTGAGCCCCGCCGTGCGCCCGCGGCGGAGCAGCGGCGGCCCCTTGCCCCAGCGGCGGCAGCGAGCAGCAGCGGCGATTCTCCGGCCAGCCGCGTCCCGCAGGCTGCTGCGTGCGCCCCGCGCTGCATGCACCGACCCACCCCCGCCCGGGCCGCTGCGAGCTGCAGAGCTTTTTTTCCCAGCTCCCTCCTCTTCCTCCTCCTTCCGAAACGCCAACCCCACGCTGCAGTCAGCGAGGCAGCGCCGCCGCCCCGACAGCCTCCCCCGTATCGCAGGCGCGGAGCGGCTGCCCGGGGCTGGCCACTGCGGGCAGCGCCGCTCTGCCCCCGGCCCTCCCCTCGGGGATGGGGACGGGACTGGCCCTGGCGGTGCGGTACGGTGTGCAGCTCCCGGCGGATCTAGCGCTCCGCCTGGCTCCCCCCTCCCGCCGCCGCCCTCGGGCCCTCGGTTCTCCCTGCGAGAAGGGGACGGGTGCCAGCAGATAACATCACGGCCGCGCAGGGAGAGGGAGATTTATAAGGTCTCCCCGCCCCACGTGCTCGCCTCGCCGCGAAGTGACGTGGAGGGGCTGCGGGTAGCGGAGGGCTCCGCCGGCCCTCCGCCGCCGCCCGCCTATTTATTCCCCTCCGCGCAACCGGGCGGAGAACTCGCCGTAGCGCAGTCGTTGTTCTCGCTGCCTGCCAAGGTGCCTCACCCCGGGGTGCGGGGCGGGAAGGCGAGGAGAGGGGAGGCAGCCCAGAACGGAGGGGGAAAAGCAATTCTTGCCATACCATTTAATACTTTTTGAAGTTCTTTAACTATTTCTTTTTCTTACACAGGACGGCTTTAATGTTTCTTGTACTTAGTAATAAAGTAATCGGGCCACATTCCCCCCTCCCCCCCCTTTAAAGGAAGAATTGGCGCCTCTTGGAAAGCGTTTCTGCGAAGGGGTTTAGAGTAAGAGTCTGCCCCCTGCACCAGCAGCAGGAGGTGTTCGCGCTTTGCCATGCCCCTCGCCTTCCTCCTACGTTTCACTTCCCAAGCCTGTTTTGGGCCGTCAGTTCTCAGCCCTCCCCGCCGCCGGGCCGCTTGGTGTAAATCGGCGCTGCCCGCCAAGCAGGGACGGGATGAGAGATGAGATGTCCTCTCCCGTGGGAAGTGTGCAAATACAGCCTCATCTGCACTTGACAGAAACTCTGAAGCCCCAAATGCTTAGGCTGCGCCTGTAGTTCAGGTTTTTTGCTGCCTCTCTTGGCCACAGCAAACATCACAGACTCCATCCATGCCTGCTCCAGTGGGTGGATATGGGGAACAGCTTGTGCTTTGACCTCAGGACAGCTGCCCTTCTCTGCCCTAGGGAAATTACAGTCTACTAGGCATCACTCAACTTCATGCCATAAAGCTTTTCCCTCACAGTCCGTTTATCACCCCTGTACATCCATGTTAAGTTTATAAACTGATCAAGGAGCAGTTTTCTTTACCCTCACCCATTTTCACCCTATATTCCATTCTGAGTTAAGCCATCACAGGGTTTACTTGCCAGGAGTTTCCAATCACACCCCCCTAAGTGGGACAAGACTGTTTCTAAAGAACGTCTGCCTTATTTCCAGAGAAGAAATACGAAGAAGAGGTACTCGAAGGACCACAGGCATTCAGGAGCACAGCTGGAATGTTGCCCGTGGGATTACAGGTCAACACACATAACAGAAGGGAGATAGCATCTCCATCTGAAAGAGAATCATGAAAGACATAAACCACTCAAACACCACAAAAGATGTCATCCACCTGACCACATCCCAGGAAACATCTTCTTTCTGTAAAATGTTCCCCAGAATTGGAAGTGAGTTTTTCTTCCCTAGCAAGACCGTGAGGAAAAGTGCTTCCTCAAGCAGCTGTGGCTGCATGCTGGGGTGATGGAGGTGCTCAGCAGCGCAGACCTGCTGCACGCTGTTGGCATTGGCAGGGCTCTGCTGTAAGGGAATCTTGCACCAACTTGGCCAGCTAACCTAGTGCTGCTGAGGGTACTAGGAAAGACAAGATTCTTCAAGGGATGAAGAAGTTAACATATTATTTGCAGGAATGTACAAAAAACAGTCTCTGAAGAGTATGTACAGCACTTCAGACACAACTAATACTACATGCTCCCGATACAAGAGCTAATGGTGCTTTCCACTTCAATCCATGAATTCCTGCAAGGCCAGATTAAATGCCTCTGCCACAACATCACATTTTCACTGCCGCACAGGTCAATGTCCTGCTCCTACTGACCTCAAAAACACAGCTGTGGTGTCAGGAATGGCAGTGTTTCCAAAATAACTCAAACAAGCAAGCCCAACATGTAGACTCAGCTGGTATCACTTCTGCCACACACCTGTAGAAAACCAAGGGGACAGATCCTCGAGCTGTTACCTCTCACAGTTCCACTGCTAACCAGCTGAAGAATCAGCTCCATTACGCAAGGTACCTCAACTACAAACACTTCTACAGAAAAGGGTTATTAAATTATCAGAGCACTGGGAATGGCTGCCCAGGGAGGCTGTGGAGTCTCCTTCTCTGGAGATAATCAAGAACCATCTGGATGCATTCCAGTGTGATCTGCTCTAGGTGATTCTGCTCTGGCAGGGGAGCTGGAGCAGATGATCTTCTGAGGTCCCTTCCAGCTCCTGACATTCTATGATTCTATGGTTCCTCCACAAGCTAGAGCTGAAACCATGGGGAAATTTCTTACATGGCATCTAGGGCCTTGTAGCACTTCGCTGCACTGCCCACCACTTGGCTTGAGAGCAGCCATGGAAAGTCCTTGGCAACCTCCTTCTGCAGGAAACTGCCCACCACCTCTCAGGAGACCTTTGCAGATAGAGCCGTGCCAGAGCACAAAGTGTTTTCATGTTTCCAAGTTCTATTCTGAAAACAAACCCCAAACTCTGTAGTGTCATTCACAAATCCTGGAAACTTAGAGATGCCTACTGGAGGCTGTCAGCCCCCCATGTGCGTGGTGTCCAGTCAGCTACGTTGCCCATGCAGCCATAGATGCTGGAGGTCCAAGTTCCGAGAGGCCCTTCACATAAGCCACCAGAGATCCAGCCAGGCTGACAGCAAACCAGTCTGACTAGATTTTGATAGCTGCTGAAATTCCTTCTGTTTTGGCAGTTTTTTTCCTCAGAGTATTACAAACCAGCCAACCAGTTTACATTCAAGATAACCCATTTGCATCGCTTCTGACCCTTTTAGTGTGACACCAGGTGTCAGGCATACCCAGGTGCAGGTTTCCCTCACCACTGCAACAAAGCTCGATTCCCTAAAACTCTTTGGTATCACCATGGTGATGTTTTTGCCAGGCAGAACATTCCCCATGCAGCAGCAGAGATAGGCTTTGGTTTCTCTACTCCAAAAAGCCCCAGCCGCTTAAGCTAAATCCCCAGCAGCTGCAGAAGGTCCATCATACATGCTTGAGCTGCTCTGGTTCACCCCAGGAAGGAACACCTACCTGCTAGCCAAATCACTCAAAAAACACATCAACTTTCCATTTTGCAAGTGGAAAAAATGTGGAACATATACATCATGATATACCTGCATTTACTTCTAAAATCCCTCCCCTGCACATTTAAGGGTTTGTGGGGTTTTGGTTTTGTTTGTTGGGCTTTTTATTAACCATAAATGTCCTGAAAATTAGACTCTAAGCAGGTGCCATTTCTACCTTTCTGAAGTAAGCAATGCAGAGAAGAAGCAATCAAAAATTGTCAGAAACCAGAGAGTCAAACTGTGTGCACCCTACAGAGCTCAATAAAGAGAAATATAATCAGAGTTCACCACAGGCCCTTCTGCACAGATAATCCAGCTCTTACACTCTACCTTTACATTTCAGGAGTGGTCTGATAAAACCAACCCAATTATGGCTTTGTGTTTTAGCCAGAAAAAGCTTTTCTTTTTTCTTTTTGATTCCAGAATATTTAATGATTACCTGCGAGTTTCCAAAGCTGCTGACATTATCAGACATTAAAGTCTAACTCAGCTTACACTTACTTGTTCCTTGTGCCTTTATGAAATGCTAAGTCCATTTTGGACTTTATTTGGATGTGCCAGACCGTGGGGCTGCTGTCAGTGGAAAGCAAAGAGCAGGAGCGGGCCCTTAGCGCGCATATAAGGCAAGAACAAAACTTACCTGTTTTGGAGCTTTTAATTCAGTACAATACTGTCTTTTTTTTTTTTTATATATATATATTGATTTCTTTTTTTTATTATTATTTTTAATAAACAGTAACTGTTTATTAGAAAAACAGGGACACCTGGAAAGTTACTTCACTAAACGTCAAGGTTTCGTGTTTCCCATTAAGTTAAAAACTACGCGGTCAGGACTTTACAATTTGTGGTTTCTTTTTAGATTGTTTTGGTTATAGGCAAATGTGGTGTGCGAAATACAAAGGCAATAATCTTTCTGAAACTGCTGACGACCAGGTCATTAAGTGAGGTGGCTGGGCCACATTTCATACACTAAAGAACACTGTTGGAAGAGGAATAACTTTTAAAAGTTAAGAGGTGACTTTTGTAAGCTCTCGCGCTGATGACGAGTGCGGGATGATTGCACAATTAATTCTTTGTGGCACGCACAGAAATCTGCAGCTGTAAGTGTGGTTGTGTAGAATCTTAGTGGAAAAAAAAAAAAACAACACAAAACCTTTTTAATTCTCTTTTGTATAAAAATATGTGTATGAAGGTTGGACTCATAGAGCCGAGGTGGCACCTAATAAAGGTGAGGCAAAGAGGAGATCACAGTATCACAGTCTCACAGTATTACCAAGGTTGGAAGAGACCTCACAGATCATCAAGTCCAACCCTTTACCACAGAGCTCAAGGCTAGACCATGGCACCAAGTGCCACGTCCAATCCTGCCTTAAACAGCTCCAGGGACGGCGACTCCACCACCTCCCTGGGCAGCCCATTCCAGTAGCCAATGACTCTCTCAGTGAAGAACTTTCTCCTCACCTCAAGCCTAAACTTCCCCTGGCGCAGCCTGAGGCTGTGTCCTCTCGTTCTGGCGCTGGCCACCTGAGAGAAGAGAGCAACCTCCTCCTGGCCACAACCACCCTTCAGGTAGTTGTAGACAGCAATAAGGTCACTCCTGAGATGACAAATAATAGAAAACTTGTAATATATACCATAATAAAACCTTGGATTTTACTGTTTATTATCCTTAGTGAGTAGAAGTCCATGCTTCTGTGCTGCACGTTTCATTAGTGTGCACAGTAATGCCTGGATGAATTTGAGATCAAATCCTGCTGACCTTACTAACACAAGCAGCCCCACCACCCCCTAGGATTGCGTTTCACACAACCACAGCCCACTCCTGCAACACTCACGTTGCAGAAGATAAAGACTACTTTATAGAACATGCTGTTCGACACGCAAGACTGCTATCCATGTATACATACACATGGCTACTTGTCAACTTGAAAATCAAAGCTGTGTTTCTGGTTATACATATAAATATAGACAGAGAACTTATTTCTAGGAATGAATGCTTCTGAGATGGATAGATTGATCTAACTACTTATAGCAAGCATGACAAAGAGAGTAAAGTCATCCCTTTAATCTCAATGTTTGAACTCCTGACCTGCATCTTTCTCAGCATTACAGCTGTTGCCTTCTATTTCTGAACTGCTCAGTGATTGAGTTAATATCTCAGTAATTAACAAATTATACATATAAATACGATATTCCTAACAGAGCACAGAATCACAGAATCACCCAGGTTGGAAGAGACCTCCAAGATCATGCAGCCCAACCTAGCACCCAGCCCTATCCACTCAACCAGACATGGCACTAAGTGCCTCATCCAGGCTGTTCTTGAACACCTCCAGGGATGGCGACTCCACCACCTCCCTGGGCAGCCCATTCCAATGCCAGTCACTCTCTTTGTGAAGAACTTCCTCCTAACATCCAGCCTAGACCTCCCCTGGCACAACTTGAGACTGTGTCCCCTT
>WAAF01012414.1:13356-80555 GCA_013400475.1 Tricholaema leucomelas | reverse complement strand
ACACAGTACTCGAGGTGTGGTCTAACCAGTGCAGAGTCCAGGGGCAGAATGACCTCCCTGCTCCTGCTGGCCACACCATTCCTGATGCAGGCCAGGATGCCACTGGCTCTCTTGGCCACCTGGGCACACTGCTGGCTCATGTTCTGCTACAATATATACCAGATGAGTAGGCTAGGGATAACGCAGCTATTGGCAGTTGTCAGGATGGGTTTCTTTGCCATTTTGGATGTGTATTTTTAATCCTGCAGTATATACAAAGTACAAACCTTCTCCCCTCCTCAACGCCTTTGTTAGCAAAACCTAAATCCACTGTCCTGCCACACATGTCAATGCCTAAAACTGAAAATCTTAAAAGTCACTCCTAATCATATGTTCTGTATGAGCAGGTACAAAGAGAGGTTTGTATGCAGGACATCTGTAGAAACAGACAGAACAGCATTATGCTTTTCAAGTACCAATTAATAGGCCCCAGGGCATTTTCTTCACAGGGCAAACAGGGAAATGCGATAGCAAAGGTAAACAAACGATTCAGCATCAGCCAGAGCAGTCTGGAACACTGAAGGCAGCAGAATTCTCCCTCAGCCTCTCATTTAGAACAACTTAACCACAACGCACCTCCTTCTGTATGCAACTGCTTATACAGAACATATCGTTAGTAAGTTAGCTTCTGCACCTCTGCAGCCCACTTAGGAGAAACTGCCATAGCTTAAACAAAGCCAGCAGTGTTATGCTGACAGATGTCTTCCAAAATTTGGTGCTGTTACAGTATACACCTAAGACAAAGTTGTGCCAAGAGAGGTTTAGGTTGGATACTAGGAAAAAATTCTTTACTGAAAGAGCGGTCGTTGAAACAAGCTGCCCAGGAAGGTGACGGAGTCACCACTCCTGGAGGTGTTCAAGAAGTGTGTAGAGGTGGTGCTTCAGGATACAGTTCAGTGGATACAGTGGGGTTATGGTTGGACTCAACAATCTTAAAGGTCTTTCCCAACCTCAATCATTCTATGAAGGGTCTTTGTTTGACCCTTTACAGACCTGGGGAGTTATGTTAAGGCTGACTAAACCCCCAGGACGTATCTCAGAGATCCAGCTCCTCACTGAAAAGACTCAGAACATCAGAGCTGCAAATGAAGCAACACTGAACACCATTTTATGTGGTGTTGCTAGAAAAGCCCTTGCTCCTCCAACAAAAACAACAGCAACAACTGTCCTTCATTCTCTTCCCAGGCTTAGCTTAAACAACTTAACTGTGCAATGGAAAAAATATTCATACACATCCCACATTCATCCACATATATATATATATATATAAAATAAAAGCCAATCAGTAAGGTCATGCCTCTCTTTTTACAATTATGTTTCCAGACTTGCCTCCAATCAAACTAATGCTTCAAGAGCAGAACTATCACATTAATGGTTACTTTTCTTTATTATCTACAAACCCTTTTCTGGCTAAAGAAGTAAAGAATCTATAGGAGTCTGATAACTTTACAAGGTGATGGCATTTCTGTGCTCATTATAAGTCATTTCTATTGTGAACTGCTAACAACTTTTTGAAGTGCAACACTGATTTGGAAATGCAGGCACACTAATACATCAATTGCCATGANGCAAAGGTAAACAAACGATTCAGCATCAGCCAGAGCAGTCTGGAACACTGAAGGCAGCAGAATTCTCCCTCAGCCTCTCATTTAGAACAACTTAACCACAACGCACCTCCTTCTGTATGCAACTGCTTATACAGAACATATCGTTAGTAAGTTAGCTTCTGCACCTCTGCAGCCCACTTAGGAGAAACTGCCATAGCTTAAACAAAGCCAGCAGTGTTATGCTGACAGATGTCTTCCAAAATTTGGTGCTGTTACAGTATACACCTAAGACAAAGTTGTGCCAAGAGAGGTTTAGGTTGGATACTAGGAAAAAATTCTTTACTGAAAGAGCGGTCGTTGAACCAAGCTGCCCAGGAAGGTGACGGAGTCACCACTCCTGGAGGTGTTCAAGAAGTGTGTAGAGGTGGTGCTTCAGGATACAGTTCAGTGGATACAGTGGGGTTATGGTTGGACTCAACAATCTTAAAGGTCTTTCCCAACCTCAATCATTCTATGAAGGGTCTTTGTTTGACCCTTTACAGACCTGGGGAGTTATGTTAAGGCTGACTAAACCCCCAGGACGTATCTCAGAGATCCAGCTCCTCACTGAAAAGACTCAGAACATCAGAGCTGCAAATGAAGCAACACTGAACACCATTTTATGTGGTGTTGCTAGAAAAGCCCTTGCTCCTCCAACAAAAACAACAGCAACAACTGTCCTTCATTCTCTTCCCAGGCTTAGCTTAAACAACTTAACTGTGCAATGGAAAAAATATTCATACACATCCCACATTCATCCACATATATATATATATATAAAAAATAAAAGCCAATCAGTAAGGTCATGCCTCTCTTTTTACAATTATGTTTCCAGACTTGCCTCCAATCAAACTAATGCTTCAAGAGCAGAACTATCACATTAATGGTTACTTTTCTTTATTATCTACAAACCCTTTTCTGGCTAAAGAAGTAAAGAATCTATAGGAGTCTGATAACTTTACAAGGTGATGGCATTTCTGTGCTCATTATAAGTCATTTCTATTGTGAACTGCTAACAACTTTTTGAAGTGCAACACTGATTTGGAAATGCAGGCACACTAATACATCAATTGCCATGACTAATGTATAAACTTTTAATGACCTTGGCAAAATCTCTCCTTCATTGGGCAGGTGCCACTATTTTGACTGTACAAAATGTTTTGGAAATATGTTGAAAATTACACATGTTTTGGAAAATATTTCAGGATTTCAGTATAGCAAATGAAGCTATATTAAATAAAAGTTTGACATGGAGGAGAAAACACTCCAAAGTTGTGCAAGTTTTACTGCTGTGTTTTCTTTTTTCCCCACAAAAAAAAGCCTATATGCTCCAAGTGTTGTACATTCACAGAATGCTGACTTTTTATCCAAACAAAGTGAGGAAGGTAAAACATTATCTTGAACGGTTTTCAGTTTCATTCAGTCACTGTCATCTTCCTGTTTCAGACCACCTCCTTGATCATTATCACCCTCTCCATCGCTTTCCTTGTCCCAGTCTTTCATAGAAGCTCCCATCATGAAGTCATCACGCAGTATATTCCATTCTGGCCCCTCTTCACCCTGAATGTTTGGAGGGAAGGAGAACGGGGAACAGAGGAAGAGGAGGTGAATGTGAAAGCCAGTAAAGATGGAAGCTGTTACTGAAATCAAACTTAACACCTCTCACACGCTTAACACTTTGCATCAGCAGACCTTCTGAGGTCTGCTCTTCATATGGATGGTACACAGAAATATACAGAACAATCAGAAAATGACTTGATGCTAAAAAGCAAACTTGTTTTAACCAACCAATAAAAGAAATATGGAAACAAAACAATTACTCCTCACAGATGAAACAGTCAACCCTGGGCACGGCTTCCTTTATTAAAATCTTTCTTGGCAATCAGAATGGATTCATGATACTATTTATTAACTCCCAGGTGCTGCTTCATTAGAACATTTCTTGGCACATTTCTACAACACAAATATGGATTTAATAAAGGCTTACCACCCCCCTACCCCCTGATTTAATATTTAACATATTCTGCAATACATGAACCAAATCCCCTTTATGTGGATCATTACCTCACTACCTGGGCTTGTCATATGGTGCAAAGCTGCCTCTAAAAGAAACAGTTGATCGACACTCAGCAAGCCAACAACACCTTACATCAAATTTCCTACTACTTGAAAATGGATAAACTGAGGCCACACTACACAGGCTGATGAATAATAAAGGAAAGTAAAAGGAGTGTAGTTTTTCGGTGAGCACTAAACAGTACTGGGTTGCAGTCTTTAAAGGACAGAGCATATTTGGGCAGTGCAACAGCGCCACCCTGTGGCAACAGATTCGAAGAACAGCTCAAAGCTACATTCTTACTGAAGTACTAAAAACTCTTCCACGAAGTGATGGATTTCAGTGGTTTTAGCCTTAGCAGCAAAATACTTCTGAGGAACAATGTGGCTCAGTGTCCAGCAGGCAAGCAAAAAAATGTTGTATGAAAGTGGAATTGGAGGCACTGAAAATAACAATTTACTTTTGCAGGCCCTTTGAAACAACGGCAGATGAGGGGGGCTTGGAGCACAGCCCTGCAAGGAGCAGCTGAGGGAGCTGGGGATGTTCAGCCTGGAGGAAGCTCAGGGGAGACCTCATTGCTCTCTACAACTACCTGAAAGGAGATTGTAGCCAGGCGGGGGTTGGTCTCTTCTCCCAGGCACCCAGTGACAGAACAAGAGGACAGAGTCTCAAGCTGCGCCAGGGCAGACTTAGGCTGGAGATTAGGAAGAAATCCTTCACGGAAAGAGCGACTGCCCATTGGAATGGGCTGCCCGGGGAGGTGGAGGAGTCACCATCCCTGAAAGTGTGAGGAGCTTGGATGAGGCACTTAGTGCCATGGTTTAGTTAATTAGAAGGGTTAGGTGATAGGTTGGACTCGATGATCCTAGAGGTTTTTTCCTACCTGGTTAATTCTGTGATTCTGTAATACAGGCATCTCAAGTGTGCTTTTCTCACTCCCTAGCTCAAAAGGACAGACCTCAACTGACTCATCCTAGTTTTAAGTAACTACTACCCACTGATACTCTACTGTGGTGGGAGTCATCTGTGACAGCACCTTCTGTATATGCAGATTTTCTGACTAGTTCCAAAATGAGATCACTGTAAGCATCTATTCATACCTCTTCTTTGTTACACATATAGGAATATGCAATACATAGTGTATTTAAGCTGACGTTGGTGCAGTCTTCAGGAGAAAGCAGTTTACATAACTGTGTAGCAAGAAAAATGAAGAACAGAGAATGCAGGTCCATCACTGTAAATCTAATACATCATATCATGACAACAATGTTATTTGAGTGCAAAAGGCCTGCCTTCAAAGTAAAAACGCTGAACATGACTTCTCCTGCAGTTCTGTTTGAAAGATTACTCCCACAAAACCAGTGTAAAAACTCTTAACACTTTCCTTTCCTAAAGTAATCGCCCAGGACCCAGGACCTTGGCCACAACAACCCCATGCAGAGATACAGGCTGGGGTCACAGTGGCTGGAGAGCAGCCAGACAGAGAGGGATCTGGGGGTGCTGATGGATACCCGCCTGAACATGAGCCAGCAGTGTGCCCAGGTGGCCAAGAGAGCCAATGGCATCCTGGCCTGCATCAGGAATGGTGTGGTCAGCAGGAGCAGGGAGGTCATTCTGCCCCTGTACTCTGCACTGGTTAGACCACACCTTGAGTACTGTGTTCAGTTCTGGGCCCCCCAGTTTAGAAGGGACATTGAGATGCTTGAGCGTGTCCAGAGAAGGGCGACGAGGCTGGTGAGAGGCCTCGAGCACAGCCCTACGAGGAGAGGCTGAGGGAGCTGGGATTGTTTAGCCTGGAGAAGAGGAGGCTCAGGGGAGACCTTATTGCTGTCTACAACTACCTGAGGGGTGGTTGTGGCCAGGGGGAGGTTGCTCTCTTCTCTCAGGTGGCCAGCGCCAGAACGAGAGGACACAGCCTCAGGCTGCGCCAGGGGAAGTTTAGGCTCGAGGTGAGGAGAAAGTTCTTCACTGAGAGAGTCATTGGCCACTGGAATGGGCTGCCCAGGGAGGTGGTGGAGTCGCCGTCCCTGGAGCTGTTCAAGGCAAGGTTGGACGTGGCACTTGGTGCCATGGTCTAGCCTTGAGCTCTGTGGTAACAGGTTGGACTTGATGATCTGTAAGGTCTCTTCCAACCTTGGTGATACTGTGAGACTGTGATACTGTGACCCAGTTAAAAAAACCCAGCAGTTCTACAGCTGTCCCTCAAGATGCGTGCATTGTGTTATATTCTGTTTCTTTGGTTTGTGGTTTCTTGTTCTGGCTTGTTTGGGAGGTGACTGCCTTGTTTTGTTGGGTTTCTCTGTTGGTTTTCTGTTTGTTTGCTTTTCAAGGCAGGGGAGGATTGCAGTTTGAGGGGGTTTGTTGTTGTTCTTGGGGTTTTTTTTTGTTTGGTTTTGGGGTTTTTTTTGTTGTTTGTTGTTGTTGTTTTCACACATGCCTATTTTTAAGACTAAATCTCCAATCTCCAAAATCAGTCTTTTCCCCTCAGTAGTGCCTCCTAACCAGTTTCCATGCTCGAAGCAATCCATTTCAAATGCTATACCCAGCAAATCCTGAAATCACCTCAGACAGGCTAATCAATTATCTCGAATTAAAGAGTTACAGATAAGGTAGGTGCCTAGGCAGACCTTCAGATAGATGCTCACATGGGAATAATCTGTGTTAGCACAAACACAGGTATTCTGTTCTGGAGTGCAAGGAGAGGGTAGCTGCTTTTTTTTGGGGTTGGTTTCTCTCTCCAGTTTTAAACTGTTTGAGTTGCTGTATATGTTTACCTTTGCAGAACTGAGAAACGTCAGACAGCTTTTCTCCTTTTCAGTCCCAGAACTTTTACAAATCACTGTCTGAGCATGCCATAAAGTTTGAAATACCTAGATGGAAAAATCCCATCTTCCTTACCAAAGATTTTCTGATTTCCTTTTTCAATAATAAAGCCAACAGAGATTTTAATTTTTTTTTCCTTCCTTTTTTTCCCCCTCAGATGCATAGAACAGGGATTTTTTTGTTTTGTTTTTTAAATAGCACAGAAGCAGATCATTGTCACCAATGACAGTGAAAGGCTCAGGGTTTGGAAATGCCCAATGCTCAAATTCATCCCAAGCTACTATTCAGCAACCATTAGCCCTTCTTTCTGGTGATGTCAAGTGAACAACAGGACAAAAATAGGATCTCAACAAAAGAGGGACGCTGATCCTCCACATTACCCACTATGTAGGGCACCACAAAGGTTTGAATAGAGTTTTACAATAAACTCTAAAGAGACAGAGGTAGCATGTATCTGCCTCAAAGATGAAGATTAAATGCTTGAAAGCAAGTATTTGATCAATTTTAAGCATGCTCTCAAGTGAAGAAAACCCCATGCTTAATATCTTCATTCCTAATTTACTGCTCTATTTTCCTCTCAGAATAAAAACTCCCTAAATCTATCATATCCCAAAACATTCCTTAAGTCTTCAGAAAATATGCAGCAAGAAGAGTTGTATAATTAACAATTAGTTCAACTGTAACATCATTTCCCCAAGTTGCTTTATGTAAGAATGGTAGAACACTTGTGTTTTCAAGCCCATAATCTGATTCCATCTAAATAAAACACAACTGATTCCTGGCACAGGGAAAATAAACTACCTTTCATTCTATACAACTGCTTTTGAACTTGCAGTCAGCTGTTCATCCACGTCTCCCACATTTCACTACAACACTGAGGTCCCCTTTGAACATCCCCAAATGAAAACAAGGCAGACTGTATAAACATTAGTGTGCAATGCTACATAAAGTGGATCCTTTGACAAGGCAAAGAGTGAAAAAAAAAAAATCAGTGCTGCTTTTTTAACTCTTTTTTTATACATACATTTCAATGACTTTGTTCTTTGCCTGAAGGTGTGGCAATCTATTTCAAAAGGTCTGAGAGGCAGCAGTTAGTAAAACTTCTCAGGAGTCGCTGGTACATAGCGATGAGCTACCTGAGGGGTGGTTGTAGCCAGGAGGAGGTTGCTCTCTTCTCTCAGGCAGCCAGCACCAGAACAAGAGGACACAGCCTCAAGGTGTGCCAGGGGAAATTTAGGCTTGAGGTGAGGAGAAAGTTCTTCAGTGAGAGAGTCATTGGCTACTGGAATGGGCTGCCCAGGGAGGTGGTGGAGTCGCTGTCCCTGGAGCTGTTGAAGGCAGGATTGGACGTGGCACTTGGTGCCATGGTCTAGCCTTGAGCTCTGTGGTAACGGGTGGGACTTGATGATCTATGAGGTCTCTTCCAACCTTGGTGATACTGTGAGACTGTGAGCTGAAATAACACAGACTCAAATGTACAGTGTGGTTGTGAAGATACTTATTTGCTGGGACAGGCCAAGATATCAGTTGAAAAGACACGATAGAAATAAAGCAAATATCATCTTGCCTGCTATCACAGCATAAGCTGAAGTCTGACCTAAGTGTGGCTCTGTTGGGGGAACATACGTCCCAAAACAATTATAGTTTGAAGAGATACCTTCTAAAATCTGCACCAGGACAAAACATGAACTGAAACTAGCCAAATTCTAATAAAAACACCCACCCAACAATAAAGCTTAGGTCTGTCACCAACAACAAAGAGCTGCCCCATGCAGCGTCTGGGCTGAAGGAGGAATTGGTCTATGAAAGCCCCATGGCACCATCAGCTATATGATCAAGATAGAATCTCCCTGATTTGCTTTATTCCTTTACCACTGCAAAAATCTGGAGCTATGTAATTAACTCTTTATAAATAACATTACAGTAAGTACCTTCAGCTGAGACCTGCCAAACTCAACACTGGAGTTGCAGGCTTCACCGGCACTCCAGTGGAAGACTGATACTCTCTACCCCTTCTGAAGTTATGAAAAGCCTCAGCAGAATACTTCTGCACATACCTGCTTCAGTCTGCAAGTCAGTACCTCAGCTCAAAGCCTGCTTCATTTGAAAGTCTAAAGGAATTAAGTTCAGTTTAAGTTACAGGACACTATCATTTTCATCTCTTGCTCTACTGGCACAGCAGCATGCTAAAATCAGAGCAGAAAAGTTTGCCAAAGCTGTTCAGAACCCTACACACAAGCAGACTCAAGTGCCCAAATGCTTACTGATGACTAGCAACACTAAAAGGTATGTTTTGAAATCAGAGTGCACATATTGAAGACAGCATTTCACTCTTCAAGTGACACAAGGCAGTGGAAAGCACTTAACCCCGTTTCTGCATCCACAAAAAACTGCAAACATACCACATCACTGCAGACATTCCCCTACAGCCTGTGTCCAGAAGACAGTAACTGCAAGGTATCAACAAATGAACATTTTTTCAGACCTAGGAATTACAATCATCACACTGCACTCCCACGCCTTTGCTCCATGTACAACAGGAGATGCCAGAGCTTGCAGGGACATCTCTCTTTACCATCACATACAATAAACGTTTATTTGTACCTGTCACGGAAGGAATTTCTAACATAAATCTCGCTCAAGCAACCACTCTAAGCCCTGGGAAAACAATTCTAACATGTCTAATTAAATTGTACTGCCTCCCCAGGTTCTTCTCTTTTGCTCAATACAAATACCTAAGACTTTGAAATACAGGGAGGCTTTTGTCAAGATGAAGGAGTTTAAAAGTGTACATACTGCCAAAAGACATTCTCACATACATCTGACAACTGCCTTCCCTGCCAGCCTTTATCTTGCTCTGAATGACTGCTGCTATTCTGTTTCTCATCCCCAAGCAACTCTGTTTAATCCTAGCTTGAAAAACCAAACAGCAGAGGCATATACACTTTACACTGAGGTGTGTTAAACCTCAACTAAAAAAACACCAAGAAACAAAGCAGCAAATGGAACAAACAAACACTATCAAAACTCCCAAAATAATAGCAACAACAAAAATTCAAAGAAACAAATCTCAAACCCACAAATAAAAAAGCCCAAACAAAAACAACAGGAGAAAAACACCAACTCCTCCCCCAAGGAAAAAACAAAACAAAAAGTAACCATTAATTGGTAGAAGTGGAGGAGGAAATGGAAAACAAAGAACAGCAGCAGGGTTCTGCACTTTGGCCACAACAACCCCAAGCAGCGCTACAGGCTGGGGACAGAGTGGCTGGACAGCAGCCAGGAGGGAAGGGACCTGGGGGTGCTGGTGGATAGTAGGCTGAAGATGAGCCAGCAGTGTGCCCAGGTGGCCAAGAGGGCCAATGGCATCCTGGCCTGGATCAGGAACAGTGTGGCCAGTAGGATGAGGGAGGTTCTTCTTCCCCTGTACTCAACACTGGTCAGGCCACACCTTGAGTACTGTGTCCAGTTCTGGGCTCCTCAACTCAAGAGAGATGTTGAGGTGCTGGAACGTGTCCAGAGAAGGGCAACAAAGCTGGTGAGGGGCCTGGAACACAAACCCTATGAGGAGAGGCTGAGGGAGCTGGGGTTGTTTAGCCTGGAGAAGAGGAGGCTCAGGGCAGACCTCATTGCTGTCTACAACTACCTGAAGGGAGGTTGTAGCCAGGTGGGGGTTGGTCTCTTCTCCCAGGCAACCAGCAACAGGACAAGGGGACACAGCCTCAAGTTGTGCCGAGGGAAGTATAGGCTGGATGTTAGGAGGAAGTTCTTCACAGAGAGAGTGACTGGCATTGGAATGGGCTGCCCAGGGAGGTGGTGGAGTCACCGTCCCTGGGGGTGTTCAGGAAAAGCCTGGATGAGGCACTTAGTGTCATGGTTTAGTTGACTGGATAGGGCTGGGTGCTAGGTTGGACTGGATGATCTTGGAGGTCTCTTCCAACCTGATTGATTCTATTCTGTTCTATTCTAGCATCATAATGATTTTCCCCAAATTCATTTTCAGAAATATCCAAGCTTATAGATTAATAAGTGTCCTCTGTGCTGGGAAGAAATAAAAAACAAGTGCAGCTGAAGTAGCTAAACTAACAACAGAAACTGAAAACATCATGACTTTTGCCAGAAAAATGATAATTGTGTTTAATAATCAGTGCTGTTTGCAACTTTATCTGATTTTAATTACAGTTAGACCTTGACTACAAGAAAGGTTCCTAGGAATACCTGATCCCAAACAGACCAAACTGCCACAGATCTGAAAACAGAATATATCCAATATCACTGCCATCTTGAACTTCTGAGCTGAAGTCTCACAGTAATTCACTTTGGGAAGCATTTCCAAGCTTGCAGAACATGTATGCTGCACAACAGAAGTCTATTCTGCCACAATATAATTCTTCCCAATCATTTATTCCTTAAGGTGAGAGTCACTCAATACCCATTTGCATCCTCTCTCCAAATAAAAAGCCAGAGTGACTGAACTAAATTTCCTTGGTACTGCTGAAGTGACACAATACTGCAGATATCAACAGTGGCATGGAAGATTTACTCAGACCACAAGGTCTCTTGTGCACACCAAATATGCTCTGGCATTTCTACTAAATAAATCTGAGAATGAAATGTTTTATAGTGTGTTCTGAAATCTGCTGTTCCTGTTCAAACTTCTCTGCAAGTAACACCACTGGAATTTTTACTACAAGCACAACAAATACTGATTTTTCCTTTTGAGCACAGCCAGAAGACCACCCAGAGCTTAATGACCTGCATGAGGAATCTCCCCATCCTTACATCCTCCTCTAGGGTTTACTATAACTGGGGATGTACAAATGAGAAGGAATGTTTTGGGTCGGCAAGCAGAGGCTTAGAGGGGTCAAAACTGAATTACAGAATATCTAAAACCAAGCATCCATATGGACTTAAAGAAAAACTCATCCATTAGCATTGTTACTCATCATTATGCTCAGCTGTAAAGAGCAATCACAGAAAGAGTTTAGAACAGATTTCTTCATCTTTAGTTCATCTGAAACCCCATACATCAGTATTTCTGTCAGAATAGAACAGAATAGAATCAACCAGGTTGGAAGAGACATCCAAGATCATCCAGTCCAACCTAGCACCCAGCCCTATCCAGTCAACTAGACCATGGCACTAAGTGCCTCATCCAGGCTTTTCGTGAACACCTCCAAGGACGGTGACTCCACCACCTTCCTGGGCAGCCCATTCCAATGGCAAATCACATCTGAAGAATTCAAACATAACACAGGGCCTTTCTGCATATATGGCACTCTGGAACTCCTCAGTCCTTGCTGTGCTCTAGCCGCAGCTGTCTCTGAAACCCTTCTGCTGGCACAAGGATTATCCTACTCTGCATCAGGAACAGTGTATGGCCACACCGGCATTGACATTCCCTTTACACGTGTTTAGTGAAATCAACACAGCTGTACCCAGGAGCTACTCACAGCAGAAAACTTCTCAAAAATAGAAAAAGATGTCACCTGAAAATAAGCCTCAGCTAATGAAACAATCTTATTCTAGTTAAGTTACAATACAGGCATGAACTGATACTATAGGTAAAGCCAATAAATTCCCCTTGGGAAATATCATAGAATGGTTTAGGTTGGAAGGGACCTCAAGGATCATCCAGCTCCAACCCCCTGCCATAGGCAGGGACACCTCCCACTAGAGCAGGCTGCTCAAGGCCTCATCCAGCCTGGCTTTAAACGCCTCCAGGGAGGAAGCATCCACAACCTCCCTGGGCAACCTGTGCCAGTGTCTTACCACCCTCACTGTAAAGAACTTCCTCCTAACATCCAGTCTAAATATATTCTGTCACATACTGTTCTGTAAAGTACAAGGGAAAATGATGGTATGAGGCATATCCAGTGATTACATCACTGTTTTTTTTCCAATTGTCAGCCCAAAAGTGACACAAAAGAAAGACAAGTAAGCATTTTTAAGTAGGTACCAAATAGACACTAGCTCAAAGTAGACTGAACATTATTACAGATAAGATACCTGGAAAGAGAAATAACATATTCCCTGTATTAGGTTATACATTAGGACAAGCATAGCACATTAGGACTCAGACAGCAAGTTATTGTATTTCAAGCAGCTGAATGGTAATTCTGATTTGGAAGAGGCAATGCTGACCATCAGAAAGAACAGCTTTTCATGTTAGCTAATCATAAGCCTGCAAAACTTGGGTTTATTTTGTACCAAAACCTATGTTGGTTAATTACCATGAGCACATTTATACGGACAACTTGGACTAGTTCAACAAAGCCAAGTGCAAAGTCCCGCAAATGAGTCCCAGCAAGTCAAAGCATGAACACAGGCTGGGCAGAGAATGGATAAAGAGCTGGAGTGCTGATTGATGAGAAGCTCAACATGAGCCAGTAAAGCAGACATCACCACTGTTTCCTTTTCACAGCCTATAATCTAATTTCTCTCACTAAAACATTCCAGCTAGCCTCAAACTAGCACACTGGAAAACAGGGGGTCTGGTCAAGAGTAAAGCCTCTGATGTGCTAACCCTGAAAAGTCAAGTAGTCTTTCAAGAGACCACTTCAGACAAGCATTTTTGAGTCACAACATCAGATTTTTCTCAGATGTCACACATCTGTGCAAGACCTTTATGTACTATCTCAGCTGGGCACCTAAAATTTTCTGCAGCTTTTTACAAAAGCTTGCCTGTTGGCACAGTAAGGAAACATACAGGCCCACAGCTGTCTGGAGCACTTTTTTGACCTTTTTATTATTTTTTTAGAATAAATTAGCAGCTTGAAGATTTTTTAATGTGATTCAGATTATTCCTTCCAAAGATGCTGAAATCATCCGCTGTTTTTCATTATGGTTCAGCAAGAGGCGTAACAGAGTGAGTCCCAAAAGGTTGCCTCAAACAATGAAGGCTACAGTAATGACCAAGTCCTTCACTTCCAGCACTTAAGAAATCATCTCACAGAGTAGCTGATGAGGAAGAAGTGGGGCTAATAAAAAGCCTCCTCTTCCTTACTCAGGATTTCCACTTACATCTGAGCCCTGGAACAACTATAAGGATCCAAAAAACTATGAGGCAGGAGGGAAAAAAGCAAAAACAAAACACACCAAACCACAAAGAACTAACTTTTCTGTATTTTTATTACTAAATGTGAAATACTGAGGGTTTTATGACTGTTAAGCAGCTTGTATGGCTAAACCTCATTGCCCCTTCTTTTACTTAAATGCTTTTTGCAACATATCCTAAACGTCTGCAAATCCAAGTATCTTTGATTTTATATTCCTGTAATTTCCCTCACGTTGTCATGGGTGAGTGGCAAACTCATTGAGGAACAGAACATACCCCTCAACACTTCCAGGCTGCTTTCTAAAAGCAGTTTAAACCTGAAGTGGGAATATGTAAACTGCATGTGATCCAAATTTCATAGCTTAGCCATCTGGCTACCCTTTTGTCTGCGTTTCTGACCCTTCCATCTCCTCCTACATTTCTGCATGGGTTTTCCCAATGCCTGCAGGTGGAAAAGAAATGACACAGACAACATACAGAACACTGTGCAGGGTTCAGCAATGAACTAAAGAGACAGTCTTAGTATTATTTGTAAGAACAGTAGGTGGGAGAAAAAATAAAGTATATTTCTTCCAGTAAATTTCAGAAACAGTCATTGAATTGACCAGATTTTCCCATAGGGAATAAACAACCCTACACTCAGCAACCCTCTAAGCATTGGAGCTGGAAGCAGTTTGACCAGCTGGTCTTGAAGTCTACAAAGATAGAGTAGGTGCCCACAGAGCTCTTTTGTAATACAGATCTACTAGTTCAATATTTCTTCTTACTTCCAGAGAACGCTTTTTAATACAAACTTACACATGTTTTTCTGTGAGTTATAAAGCCAAAAGTGCAGAGCTGATTTTACAGGGCTTCCAACTCCATGTACCAGATAAAGGTCTAACAGTTTTTACTTTTTGTGTTTTGTATAGCTACAGGAAGATCAAAATACAGATAGAGCCAATTTTTTTCAAATGTGGTTGTCTTAGACAGTTTTACTGAAAAAAGGAGCCTTGCAACATCTGGGAAAACAGAATGGCATCTTAGTTATCTTGTGCACTAGTAATCAAACAGCAAAGCAAGTTAGTGGCAAATATTACAGAAAGAGCTGACATCTCAATACCAAGTCCCTGCTTATATTCACTTAGAAAATCTGACAAACTTCAACTGCTTCATGCTGAAAGCCTCTGCAATGTTTCAACTAAAACCACTTTATTCCTTTTCAGAGAAAGACCAAAGTGTTTTGTCTATAACTTTAAGGAGAGAATAAAGAGAGATTTCCTAGATGTCCATTAAAATCTTGCATCATTCATTCACTCTTTTGGAACCTAAAGAAGCAGTTAAGGGTGGATTTTGTAGTGAGGAACAGGTCTTTTGCTATCTCCACAGACATTCTCTCAGATCTGGACAAATTATAAACATCTGGAGAGGACTGCCCTCCCCAAACCTGATTTCATCACCAAAGTGCATAGGACAGGCATTGTGTATCCAGATTATCTTAAAATCTCTATCTTCATTGATTGCATCCTATCTGCGTATTAGAAGACAGCACTAAACTGGACTGTATGTGATTCATGATGGCAGAGAACTGGTCGTTCTGTGCAAGCAGATGACAGGGCTGATTGTGCATTAGGCACCACGATGCTGAGCTGAATGCNCTGTAGGCTCCCTTCAGATACTGGAAAGCCACTCTAAGGTCTCCTCGAAGCCTTCTCTTCTCCAGGCTGAAGAGCCCAAACTCTCTCAGCCTGTCCTCATAGCAGAGCTGCTCCAACCCTCCGACCATCTTCATGGCTCTCCTCTGGACTTGCTCCAGCAGTTCCATTCAGGAATATAAAATATGAAGAGCACAAAAAGAGAGCTTGATGGAAACAAAGTGCAAAGTCACAATCTTTTTCCTTTCTGACTTCTGATCAAGTGGACAGAAATGGAAATCAAAAGATGTGAACCTACTAAAATACAGCTCTCACATGGCCCTTAATCCGCTTAGATGGAGTGGAACTCACAAGGTTCTTTACATCTGTCAATCAAATACACACTGAAATACTGGCAAAGGTCTACATTCCCTTCTTAACACAGATGCATGTTACCAGCCACAGCAACAGATAATGAACTCAGCCTGTAGGCCTTAAAAACCTATCCCTGCTGATGACACAAACTGGGTAAGTCAATACACGTTCCTGTAATCAAGTAAGAATGTTGCCATCAAACAACTTCTAATACTGCACAACAATCCTTTGCCTTAAGGAAGTTCTTCACAGAGAGAGTGATTTGCCATTGGAATGGGCTGCCCAGGGAGGTGGTGGAGTCACCATCCCTGGAGGTATTCAAGAAAAGCCTGGATGAGGCACTTAGTGCCATGGTCTAGTTGACTGGATAGGGCTGGGTGATAGGACTGGATGATCTTGGACGTCTCTTCCAACCTGGCTGATTCTATGATAAGAAACTTAGGATACAGCAAACTGGTGGCAGGTTGCTCTGTATTTATCTCAATTAAGAAAGTCCAAATACACCATACAATTAGGTAGTCAGCAACCTTTTGGTATAAAACCAAAATACTACATACGAAACACAACTACTCCAAAGTGATCTTCAAAAGAATGTACACACATTCAGGGGAAAAAAAAAAAACATATAAAAATGCATGATTTATAAAGGAATCTAAATTAAAAGTTTCTGTGCATGTGATGGGAAGACATTTATTAAAATTGGGAGAACACATCTAACTCTGGCTGCAGCTGAACTGAATTAATACTTGGCTGCCCTCTCAAACCTGCTGGAATACATGCAAGCCTGGTTACTCCTTCAATTAGTTCTGTAAAACCAGCACACAGCAGCTGTAGTAACAAACTTCCTCTACTCTGTAATGTCATTATCTTCTAATGAATAAAAGCTTCCTTTAAATATTAGAAGAGGAGTTGATACACCTTACCAAATTTCTAGGAGTCATCTATGTCTGCATCCTCGCCTCAGAAACAAACACTTTCCTACAGCTGGCTGAAGTGACTGTTCAGACTACCATCCTTCCAAACAGGTATATGGATAAAATAATCTTTTCTCTTCCCTTCCCCAATTCCACACAGTGGAAACTGTGGAAAAAAGTAGACAATGTGCCAATTGCCACTGCAGCTGCAAGAAAAAGGAATGCAGTCACTCTCACAGGTTTTTCTATCCCCATCTAACTTGAAAAATGAAAGCTCCCATGGCACTTGTGTCCCAGCAAGAGCAACAGCCAAAGCGAGAAGTGCTGTATTCATCCTGCCATTGACCCATCATAAAACTACTGTTTAAAATATTTATTGAATACTGAGTTTTATAAACAAAAGAAACATCTACAGCAAACCTGACCAGTTGGTGTTTACAAATTACTTACCAAACACTTGGAGCACTTATGAAATACACTTCAGGCAGAAGAAACTTCTCTGGAAAAGCATTTTATTTCAAGTCCCACATGAGCAATATGAGACAGCACTGATACAAAATACTGCTTGTATTCTTCTCCACTCATCTTTCTTCTCATCAATAAATTACTTTAGAACAGGTACTGTTTTAAGACCAATACACTGATTTTTCCAGATGCTTTCACAACACAGGAAGCAAATTGTACCTCCGAATCATGTAGTCAGCACAGTTTGCAGAAAAATTGACTTGCAGAATTTGCATCATAGTTACTGAAGCAGACCAGAAAATACCACTCTCACTTTCAAGCCTGAAATGCTCTGCAACGTATCTGATCTAACAAGCAAACTCCTCAGTTGAAGCAAACAAAGGTGATTCAGAAAATCATGGTACAAAGGCCTAAGTCAAAAACAAAGCCTGATGCATGTAGGTTTTGCTTGTCACAATGAGCATTTGCAACTTTCATGCCAGTTATTTATATGTCATTAGAAACACTTTTACCACCCAGCAGTGCTTTACAAGGAGTAGCACTGGTGGCAAGCAAAAAAGTCAAGATCAGAGCTTCTAGTACAGAATGATCCTGTTGTAACTGACACGTAATAAAGGAGAAGAGTTGAGGCTACTCTGGGAATGTCAACTCTGAATTTCCTTGCTCACTTATAGTTGAGATTTAAGGGCCCTATGCAATTCACAACATCAGTCAACTTGTCTGTATTATAAGCGATCAGAAACTTCACTCAACTCTGGAAGCAAAGGTATCATAGAATCAACCAGGTTGGAAGAGACCTCCAAGATCAGACAGTCCAACCTAGCACCCAGCCCTATCCACTCAACCAGACCATGGCAGTAAGTCTTTTGCTGAATACCACCAGGGAGGGCGACCTCACCATCTCCCTGGGCAGCCCATTCCAATGCCAATCACTGTCTCTGGGAAGAGCTTCCTCCTAACATCCAGCCTGGACCTCCCCTGGCACAACTTGAGACTGTGTCCCTTTGGTCTGTTGCTGGTTGCCTGGGAGAAGAGACCAACCCCATCTGTCTACAGCCTCCCTTCACATAATTGTAGACAGCAATGAGGTCACCCCTGAGCCTCCTCTTCTCCAGGCTAAACACCCCCAGCCCCCTCAGCCTCTTGTCAGCCTTCTCTGGACACGTTCCAGTACCTCAACCTCTCTCTTGAATTAAGGAACCTAGAACTGGACACAGCACTCAAGGTGTGGCCTGACCAGTGTTGAGTACAGGGGCAGAATAACTTCCCTTGTCCTACTGGCCACACTGTGTCTGATCCAGGTCAGGACGCCACTGGCTCTCCTGCCCACTGCTGGCTCATCTTCAGCTACTATCTACCAGCACCCCCAGGTCCCTTTCTTCCTGGCTGCTCTCCAGTCACTCTGTCCCCAGCCTGTAGTGCTGCTTGGGGTCGTTGCAGCCAAAGTGTAGAACCCTGCACCTGGCCTTGTTAAATCTCATCTTACTGACCTCTGCCCACCCATGCAGGCTGACAAGGTCCTTCTCAGGGCTTTCCTACCCTCCAACATATCCACACCTGCTCCTAGCTTGGTGCAGGATACTACCCTAATCCATAATCTCTAAGAGGACTCAGAAATCACTGCCACTACCTTCTTTGGTATTTCTTCTACAAACAGAACGATGACTTCAGCCACTAGAGCTGGAAAGACAGCATCTCTGATATGCACCTCTTTTAAACTTGTAGCCTAAGGTTTTTTTATAGTATCTTACAAATGGGAAGCTGCAAGATACACTCAACACATTGAAATCAAAATCTTGTCTGCCAGGACTGTGCTGAACAAGATTGAAAGCTCTTCTACTTCCCAATAAATGCTCCTCCCCCAAACACATCCCAAAACTTAAAAAAAAACCAAATCCCACCCAAACCAGCAGGATTTTAAAAAGAAAAGTTTAAATCTTTTTCTTTCCCATGGCAAGGCTTTCAGATAAGGTGGTGAGGGGAGGGTAATTAGATGATCTTACCCAGAGGCAAGCATCACATACAGTCAGGGAAAATTATTACACAGTCAGCTGGCTCAGCAAGAACTACCTTGATAAACAGCTAATGATAGCAAAGGCAAAGCTTTTGGCTCCAGCTGACAAAAGTAATTACTCCCATCTGGGCACCAAAAATCCCCAAGAAGAGCTACAGTTTCACATGGCACAGGAAAATTTTCAGTCTTTTCTTACCCACACAGGATGGGTGTACCCTAAATAGTATTTAATCCAATGGCTAAAAGTATCCAAGACTAGAAACAGCATTCTTACAGGGCACAGGTTACCTGGTCTTCCCATCAATGTCTGAAGCTGATGGCAAGAGACAACAAAACTTTTCAAAGTGGTTGTGCTACTGTGCAAAAGATGGGACTTCACAGAGCAGTTTTTCTCACACATGTAGAGACCTAAATTACCAACCACAACAGAGCTTTATAAGAGGTTTGTTTATTCACCAACACCAGACATCCAAGAGAAGCCACCAAACTTTCAAAACTACAGGAGCTATTTTTGCATTCAAAACCCACTGTAAAGTTAAGAAAAAGCACTTGCCCATTCTCACAAATACAGTCAAGTCTCCTTTCATAGCACAAGGCTTGAGTCAAGGAAGTTTTGCTTTCACTGGTAAAACTTTATTCTGCTATTTTTCCTGCTGACTGCTTGTTTTATGTGGGTGGGGTAGTGTTTTTATTGTTCTGGACTGCATTTTAATTGATGGCAGAGTGCCTGGAGTTTGGGATTGGCATCTCTTCCATTGTTTTTGTTGAGATAAACAAATGTATTTCCCCCCTCTTTTACAGAAAATTAAATGCATGCCATACTCTCAACTGCTAAAAAACAAAGCAGGCTGCTACAACACAGAAATAACGCCACAAAACAAGCAAAAGCTTTCAGATGGCACAAAATAATCTGCCAAGCTTCTTGCAACAGCAAGAAATTCACCACCCAAAAGCCTCATTCCTGCTTATTAACCTCTGAAAAACCCTCCAAGACCGAGAAGCAGAGATATGACAGTGAAGGCCAGTAGTACTGTTTGGTGGCTAAAAAGCTTGCGTCATTCTGAGGACACTGAAGATCAGATTTTGGCCTCAACCTCAAGAATCAACAACTATTAACAGTGGGAGCCTGCTAAATAGGTAGGATATGTTCTCAAGAGAAAATAAGGCAGATTGAAAACAGCTTGAAAGAAAGTTAGAGAGTTTGGTTCAGCAGTGAACGGAGAAGCACTGAAGCAAATGCCACACAGGAAGAGAGGGTGGTCTATCCAGGCAGGTATAACTCAAATCCTCTCCTCAAACAAAAAAACCCCAAACAAACCTACAATTACAGCATTATATGAAAGAAGTCAAGATCTGGAGGTTTTGTTCACAAGCAATGTGAAAGCAGCACCTCTATCAATACTCAAAATGAGCACCATCCAACCAGCATTTAAAGCATCTCCAGAGCACTTCGGTGGAAGTGTGCTCTGTAAGGCTTCTCTTTTTTCATAGTATTGAAACATCTGCAATGTTTTCTGACCTAGTAATTAGAAAACTGCCCTGTTACAATCTGACACAAAGCAGAAAAACTTCCTATTTTTTTGCTCAGCTATTGATTCAATGTCTACCACAAGCAAGCAAGCTGGAATTATTTAAGGCAAAATAGTGTCAGCATCAAGCTAAATTGTTCTCATTATCCAAAGAATTTAAAAAATACTTCACTATTACACTTGCATGAAAATTGTAGGAGCTCTTCATGCCAGGCAGTGTTTCAGCATGCTCCCCAAGTGCACACAAACAAAAAACATATGACAAACTGTTGTCTCCCAACTGATTAAAGTATTTCTTCCTGGCACAGAAAAGCACTTGGTTAACTGCTGTGAGTCCGAGCCAAAAGAAGTATTCCACCCACTACCAAGCACAAAGTTCAAACCTGAGCACAAATACGCCTCAAGAACGTGCAGCTTCTGGAATACGAGGAAGAGCAACTTGTTTTCAACTCTGAGCTACTTGGTGAGCTGAAAGAACTGATAAAGAGCTGGACTACTACACTGTCTCTCTTAAGCACGTTTGGAAAATGTGTTAAAATGCTTCTTTTCAAAACATCCTAACAGTACTCAAGCCACAGCAGCCTAACACACACAGAATTAGAGAAAGAAAAGCCTACACATAACGTTTAATAGATCTCAAGTTTCTTCCTGTTGTGGTATTCACTTGTATGACAAAGCCCTTTAGTTCCAGATACCATAACTATTCAGAAGAACTGAGTCTGAAACGCCCAAAAGTGTGGGTACACACACAAGTACTACAGTCTAATACACCATGTAAGAGGAAGTGCCCCCACGCCTTCAACAATTTTAAAGAGCTGATAACTACTGTTGGCCAAATTCCAAATCTCATAACCCACTAAAATCCTGCAGTTTGTTCCATGGTCAGTGCAAAAACCAAGATAAAATCCAATTTTTCCTGTTATTTTCTTAAACACACAACTAAACCAAGTTAGTTATACTCAAAGCTTGATGAATTATCAGAAGAGCTTTCATGTTTTGTGCCCTGATAGTCAAAAAGACAGGGGAAACAGGCTAAGAGCTACTTGTTCCCTTCTTAATTAGTCTCAGAAAAACTCAGGCACTTGGATCTCAGCTGTTCTGAAGAGCAGGCCCATTAACAATCATTACACTAAGAAGGTGTCTTGTATGCACTTTTTTCCCCAAACTAAGCCTACCTGTTTACTTTTCTTCGTGGCCTTTCCAGCAGGATTCTTGCTTCCTTTAGCATCCTCCATGTTTCTTAAAACATTGATGAAATCTTTCTTTGAAACAGATGACATCAGTTTAGCACGCTGCCTGATAGAGCTCCCAGCTTTCTTCACCTTCTCATCAACGTTTTTTTGGTGTGTCCTGACAGCATTAAATAACTGCACAACACCTCTGGGATGAGGAAAAAAAACAAAACAACAAAAACAAAGTTTTTAAGTTCCCTTTACAGAAATGAAAGTGCTACCAAAGTACTGCTCAGAGCAGATGCTAGATGGCTTCTAGCACCCCAAAACTCAGGCCCAGAGAGTGGTGGTGAACAGTGCCACATCCAGTTGGCAGCTGTCACTAGTGGTATTTCTCAAGGATCAGCACTGGACCCAGTCCTGTTCAATATCTTTATGGATGATCTGGACCAGGGGATTGAGTCCAGCAACAGTAAGTTTTCAGATGACACCAAGTTAGAAGCAGGTGTGGATATGTTAGAAGGTAGGAAAGCCCTGAGAAGGACCTTGCCAGCCTGCATGGGTGGGCAGAGGCCAATGGGATGAGATTTAACAAGGCCAGGTGCAGGATTCTGAACTTTGGCCACAACAACCCCAAGCAGTGCTACAGGCTGGGGACAGAGTGGCTGGAGAGCAGCCAGGAAGAAAAAGGACCTGGNGCCAGGGGGAGGTTGCTCTCTTCTCTCAGGCAGCCAGCACCAGAACAAGAGGACACAGCCTCAAGGTGTGCCAGGGGAAATTTAGGCTTGAGGTGAGGAGAAAGTTCTTCAGTGAGAGAGTCATTGGCTACTGGAATGGGCTGCCCAGGGAGGTGGTGGAGTCGCCGTCCCTGGAGCTGTTCAAGGCAGGATTGGACGTGGCACTTGGTGCCATGGTCTAGCCTTGAGCTCTGTGGTAACAGATTGGACTTGATGATCTATGAGGTCCCTTCCAACCTTGGTGATACTGTGAGCATACCAAGCTGTTCAATTAGTTCTACCAAACTACCACAAGGCAGAACAGGCAACCAACTTAAGAGATGTACATCTGGTTAATTCTCTACAGAGAAGAAAAAAACAAGAGTAGTAGGAACAACTGTTCTGCATTTTTAAACATTACCAAAATGAAGGGATCCAACAAAGCACTTCTGTTAAGCAAACATTACATTCCCATTTAAATTTTTACTCTTTCATAAAGCTTCTGAAATCGTTTTTTGAACTTGATACTGTACAATGCAAGCCTGTATATAAATCATTCTGCTCCTGCTAGTCACTTCTTACGAGTTCCATCTGATTGGAAACAGATTACCTGCATAGGCCTTTTCTTCCCCTTTTCCTTCTTTTTTTCAATAGACATATATTTAAGGAAAGCATTCAAAAAAACCCCTCTTACCTTGTGGCAATTCTCTGAAGATTTCTTTCAGTCTCTCGGTCTTTGACAACATCTGGCTTCACTCGGCACATCATTTCCCACTCCCGCTTCTTGTCGAGCTGTGTTATAAATATTGTTATGTGAAACAACATAGAGCATTTGGCAATGCAGCAAACTCTGAGGGAGTAGGTAGCAAAAGGAAAAAAAATAGATCAGCAAAGCAGAGATTGGTTTGAGGATAGGGGGAGCTTCAACATGGGGCTGGACAAAAGGTCTGAGGTAAGTTCTGGGCTCCTCAATTCATGAGAGATGTTGAGGTACTGGAACGTGTCCAAAGAAGGGTGACGAAGCTGGTGAGGAGCCTGGAACACAGCCCTGTGAGGAGAGGCTGAGGGAGCTGGGGGTGTGCAGCCTGGAGAAGAGGAGGCTCAGGGGTGACCTCATTGCTGTCTACAACTACCTGAAAGGAGGCTGTAGCCAGGTGGGGTTCGGTCTCTTCTGCCAGGCAACCAGCAACAGAACAAGGGGACATAGTCTCAAGTTGTGCCAGGGGAGGTCCAGGCTGGCTGGATGTTAGGAGGAAGTTCTTGCTAAACAGAGTGATTGGCATTGGAATGGGCTGCCCAGGGAGGTGGTGGAGTCACCGTCCCTGGGGATGTTCAAGAAAAGACTGGATGAGGCCCTTAGTGCCATGGTCTAGTTGATTGGCTAGGGCTGGGTGCTAAGTTAGACTGGATGATGTTGGAGGTCTCTTCTAACCTGGCTGATTCAACGATTATGGGACCAGCTGCTCCACTCTGCTTTGCAGCACTCCCACATATTTACTAGACAAGTATTTAGGGCAACCACAACCGAGCAGATGGCGTACTGAAGCTCTGTGTATTTAAAAGGCAGGCTGTGGCCTACCACAGCATGTCCTGGACTGTCAGGTGGATAGCCTGGTTATCTTATCGAAACAGAACTGAGATGATGAGACATTAGAATTATTAATGTATTTATAGCCTGAAGGTAAATCAATCACAGACTGGAATTAAAAGTTCTACTAAAGACATACAAATAACTTTACTGCCAACATAGTTATGTTTAACTCGTAACAGTTACAGAAACAGAAGCAATTTAGGGCATGGGCACTGTAATAGAAAGCTCCTACCAGGAAAATCATTGAGGGGAGCAAACAATGATCCACAACCACATCAGTGATCACTGCAGTTTCAATCCAGAGGCCTTTGATTTTGGAAGTAATTGCAGAATTTAAATGAAAGTAGTCTTCTCTTTCTAATTCTCACTTTTTACGAGAGAGAACTATCACAATTTGTAATGCTGACAAAGTGAATTATACCCCAGTTAACAACTGCAATTACAAACCTAAGCTTAAAGCAGCTGCTTGCTTTCTCTCAACAACAAAATCACCTTAATTTGACAGACTAGAACAGTCCTGCTGCCAAAGATCAGTCCGCCTGATGGCCTAGAAAAAGCACTCAGAGGAAAAAGCCCTACAGCATTACTGTCTGGAAAGTAAAAAAATACTGAAGCTACAACATGATGGAGCAGAGATTTCAAAGCTGAGACAGTCTCAGAGCACTCTCCCAAGCCCTCACTGAGGGGATCTTGCATGTATCCCCATCTGACTGTACAACATACTACATCCTTTTCTCACCTTTATTCTCTTCTCCAGCCTTTCTTGTTTTTCCTTTTGTCTCTCCTTCTGCAGCTTTTTGTTCTTGGCCAAAATGGTAGGCTTATTCTGTGGAATCTTTTTGTTGAGCACTTTTGCCATGGCATCTGCCCAACCTGCACCTGGGTCAGCTTTGGAACTTGTTGCCTCTTCAACCACATTGCCAGTTTCATCTTCATCATCACCATCCAGGGCTTCACCACCTGAAGAGTAGCTGTCCTCTGGAAGTCCTGAGCTTAATTCAGAATCTAGGGGTAAAAAAAAAACCAGAAACAAACTAACAAAATGTATCAGCAGTTCTATTTCTAGTAAGGATCTGTCACTGGCTTAATTTGTTCCACAGGTGAGTGTTATTGGAATTCAGGGCAATGTACGGCTTGCTGTTACAAAAGATTGCTCAAGTAGGCATGAACCACAATTAATAGAAAGTTCAAGTGCTTGCTCATCTTGGTGATGATTTCAAGTGATTTTAGAGTTAGGGAAACAGGCAGCCTTGGAAAGTTTTACTAGATTAATAAATATTTTAACATTTAGAGAAGCAAATCTGTGGAAGGAAAAAAACCCAACAGTACTTTCCAGTTCAAAAATGATAATTTGTAAATGCAGATATAAACATAGGCATATACAAACGCATGCACTCATATACAAGCTGCAACACTGACATCTAGTGTTTAAATAGAACAGGCTGCCCAGAGAATCAGCTAGTGAAGTCACCCTCCCTGGAGGTGCTCAAGAAACGTGGACATGGCAGTTGGAGACATGGTTTAACTGCCACGGTGATCTTAGGTTGAAGGTTGGACTCGATGATCTTAGAAGTCTCTTGCAATCAAAACAATCCTGTGATTCTTTGAAATACAAACAGCCACATGAATTAACTTAGCAAACTCTGCTTAAGGAAAGTAATACTTTAGCATAAAGTAATTACCTTAGCATAATGAATACAGAGGGAAGATCACTTTGTGAAATAAAGAATTAAGATAGTGGTCAGTCTGAAAGAAACCAGTGGCACTGAAATTTTCTGGTATAAGTAACTGCTCAAATTCTTGATACACAAAGAGAACAAACTTTTCTTTAAACTCTTTCTAGTTGTTAAGAAGATTGTTTTAAAAAGTCTGGCTTCTGGGAGTTAGAAGCTATTATCAGTCATCCTGTGTGTTTTGGTTTATATTTTAACAAACAAATAATTTAAGCTACCTGAGAATTTGACTGTATAGATGCTTTGGGCTATTTGTTAGGTTATAGCACCATAGAATGGTTTGGGTCAGAAAGGACCTTCAAAGGTCATCTAGTCCAACACCCTCTGCAATAAGCAGGAGCCATTCTCAACTAGATCAGTTTGCCCAGAGCCTTGCTGAGCCTCACCTTGAAGAAGAGAGAGAAGTAAGGTTAAAATTAATACTACAAGATTGTGTTGTCTGGGATGGAGCAATTATACCAAATAGACTCCTTGATGCCAGCTTTAAAAAATAATTTAAAAAACATACCAAACAAAAAAAAGAATTCAACACAAGGGGGAACTTCTTTACTGTAAGGGTCACAGAGCACTGGAACAGGCTCTCCAGAGAGGTTGTGCAGTCTCCAGAGAAGCTGTGCAGTCTCCAGAGAAGCTGGAGACTTTCAAGACTTATCTGGGTGCATCCTTCTGTGACCTGAGCTAGGTTGTATGGCCTTGCTCTGGCAGGGGGGTTGGACTTGATGATCTCTTTGGGTCCCTTCCAACCCCTAACATCCTGTGATCTCCATATTTAATTTACTCACTCTATGCTCCTTGCAAAACAGAAAGCGAAGACTGAAAGTTAAAAGTACTTAAGCCTGGAATAAAGCAAGAGTAAGACAGAAGAGAACGGTAAAATAGATGGCAAATCAAACACATGAAGAATCCACCAATTCCCTCATCAGTTTGTTCAGTGAGACAGATAGCAAACATCAAGTCTTTAATGGTGCAGATGCTGAAGTAAAAGGAAATGAGTTGCAGGTTTAGGGTGTGCTAAGATATGTTTGGTGTTTTTTTTCCAGTGGACCCACTATATCAAGTAATCAAGAGCAGAGTGCTCAAGTGCCCTGCCACTATTAACTATCATTCCACTAATAATTTGTGCCACCCAAAAGTTTTAATTGAATCACATTATATACAGCTTTTGAGGCTACAAATTAAGTGTCAGACAGAAAGAGGCTGGTTTCTGTCATATTCTCAGTCCCACTGGCAAGTGGATAATTCTATACCAGCTCTTGAGATACCAGCTGAGTGGCTTTCATCCACCTACCACACTACCACCACAGCCATCACACTAAAGAATATTTTAAAATCACAGTGTTAAGTACTACTAAGCCAGGCACTACTATACCCTGTGTACCACCTTTATCAACTAAATCACTGAGAGAACAAAGTCAGGACTGATTGCTTCAAAAGATGTTTTACAGAAACATGGAGATAACTATTAGCAATATAGAATCACAGAATCAACCACGTTGGAAGAGACCTCCAAGATCATCCAGTCCAACCTAGCACCCAGCCCTAGCCAATATTCATTGTTAAACAACTGCCTAATTACTCTGTTGCCAGACTATCTTTTTACTCTGCCTTCACATGTCTTTTTCAATCAGCAAGAATCCCTCAACATAAGCACAAAACCATGGTGTTAACCAATTTAAAACAAACAAACACCCAGGAATCTTCTTCACCAGTGGTGAGAGCCTGGAATGGGTTGCCAAGGGAGGTAGTTGAGGCCAGGCTGATCTAGGGTAGGGAGTCCCTGCCCATGACAGGGAGGTTGGAACTAGATGATACTTGCAGTGCCTTCCAACCCTGACTGATTCTACGATTCTGTGAATGTTTAGACGCTTGGAGAACATTTAGTTATCATCATGGAAAGAATCACAGAATGGTTTAGGTTGGAAGGGACGTCAAGGATTGTCCAGTTCCAACCCCCTGCCACAGGCAGGGACACCTCCCACTAGAAAAGGTCGCTCAAGACCTCATCCAACCTGGCCTTGAACACCTCCAGGGAGGGAGCAGCCACAACCTCCCTGGGCAACCTGTGCCAGTGCCTCACATCTAGTTTGAATCTCCCTCTGCCAGTTTGAACCCATTACCCCTTGTCTTGTCATTACAAGACCTTGTAAATAGTCCCTCCTGAAGCAAGATTGTGTTTCCACATCACACATGTGGAAGAGAAATACTTACTGAATACCTGCTCACTGTCTGTATCAGTATGATTTTTACTGCAAGCAACACAAACACAATATTGTATCATGCTTCATGAAGGAACAATTATAGGGTTTTCTCAACGGTCCTTACTGCAAATTGGAAAGTTTGAAGTGACAAGTTTGTTCAACACATTCAGAAACCACTAAAAGCATCCTTTTTGTATCAGGATGCCTCCATATCCTGATTTCCAAATTAAAAAAAAAAAAAAAAAAAAAAATCAAACAACCCAAAACTCAAGCATGTAAACCAGGTGCATAACCACATCATGATTCCTACATGTAAAAGAATGTCCAGTTTTCATCACTAAGCCCTATCCATGCTAGAATGCTGCTACCTACATTTTAAGTAAGGAATTAATCCCTACATGCAAGTTTTTACACATTTGAAAAAACTGAAAGCTAGAAGAAGTCCAAACTTGAATTGCACATGCTACTTAGAACCAGCTCCAGTTAGCCATAAAAATCAGAACAGACTTTTAAAACCAGAAATTCTAAAAGCATCCATTACCCTCCTTGACATATTTTCTGCCAATAAAGCAGAAAGATAATGCTGAATAATATCAACAGTATTTTGCTTTAAACACTTGCAGAAAGAAAAACACAGCTTCAACAATTAGCCATGACTGGTTCTTTAGTATATTGAAGGATCTGTCAAAAGCATGAGAAAAAGCAGAGGTATTTCAAAGTAATTCAAATTGGATTAAGTAGGACCTGGGGCTCTATTCAAACAGCAAAGATTGAAGGCTGTAATAGATGTAATATAGTTATACATTAGTCCTGATTGGAAGCATGAAATACATGTATACATCTCCACACTTCATTCTTCTACACTTGCTCAGTGATCTAGGTATAAGCACACACAGTTAAAAATAGCAGTCATTTAGAAATGAACACTGAAAGACACTGCACACAAGGCTTCTCTTTGGGTTCACTTCTGATCCTCAAATCAGACAGAACCACTGGGAGTTACAGCTTCAAATGGCCACAAACTTGCTTTCTCCCAAAGTAAAGAAAATAATTTCTATATATAATACAATTAAGAATCGACCACAGCTAGTTAGGGATCACAGGATATTAGGTGTCGGAAGAGACCCAAGGAGATCATCAAGTCCAACCTCCCTGCCAGAGCAGGTACCACACAATCTAGCACAAATCACAGAGGAATGCATCCAGACAGGTCTTGAAAGTCTCCAGAGAAGGAGACTCCACAACCTCTTTGGGGAGCCTGTGCCAGTGCTCTGTGACACTCACAGCAAAGAAGTTCCCCCTTGTGTTGAGGTGGAACCTCCTGTTCTGCAACTTACACCCATTGCTCCTTGTCCTGTCACAGGGAGCAGTGAGCAGAGCCTGTCCCCTCCTTCCTTGCCAGCCCTCAGATATTTATAAACATTTATTAAAATCCCCTCTCAGTCTTCTCCAGGCTAAAAAGCCCCAGGTCCCTCAGCCTCCCCTCATAAGCCATGCTGTCCAGTCCCCTACTCATCCTCGCAGCCCTCAGCTGGACCCTCTCCAGCAGATCCCTGTCCCTCTTAAACTGGGGAGCCCAAAACTGAATGCAGTACTCAAGATGACGTCTCACTAGGGCAGAGTAGATACCCCCACAACACCCGAAGAGGCAAAACCGAGTGCAGACTCATCTGTAAAGGATAGACTACCAGTGCCTGTTTACACTCCTTGCTCTCCTAATGGATTCACCTCATCTGCCTATCTCTTGGGCACCCTTCGGAGCAAGCAGCTGATCCCTGTCTCGTAAAGACACAGAAGACACTCAACCCACAGCAACCCCAGCCCTGCTCAATCGCTCCCTGCCCCCCTCCAAGCAAGGGATACCCCAGAAACAAACAGCAGACAATGATTTCTTTTTGTGGGCGTAGCAAAGAAGCGAGCTGCAGTCGGTAACACACACACACGTAACAGGCTAAGCAGAGAGAAACCAAAAGCCACAGCACAAGGAGGAATAGGCAAGAAGCAGGAACAACGTCAGGGACCACAGGACAGTAACCCACACGTAGCCCCACTGGTAGAGCCCGCGGGTTCCCCGTGGCCCTCTGCCTCCGCACTACCGAGAGAGCTTCTGCAGCAGCTGGCCCGGTGCCTTAGCTCCCGGCGCCCCGCGCCAACTATTTTCAACCCTCGGTCCTGACTGCGGAACGGTAAAAGAAGAGGTCCGGGCCCACCGGCGGGCTTGTACATGGCAGAGAGAAGCACCTTATCAAGGCCGGAGGTGGCCCACAACAGAAACCGGGGAAAGCCCATCCGAGACGACAGGAACCCGAACTCAAACCCCTCCCCGCTCCCGTTGGAGAAGGAGTGCCCTGTTACCGCTGTCCGTTTCCTTGCCCACCGCAGCTTCACGTCCACGTGGGCCCTCCACGGCAGCCGCCATCTTTCCCGGGGTCCTTCTCTATCGCCTTCCGGCCCGGCCCCCACACCGCGAATCTGCGTCCCCGCTCCAAAGGTTCCGGGAAGGCGAGCGGCGCCGGCGGCCGCGGAGGAGGTTTCCGGGGTGGGAGGTGGGTCCGAGGCGGTTGGGCGCGTAGGCACCTGAAGAAACGTGATAGGTTTTGCCGTGGGTTTGGTGGTTTGGTTTGGGAGGTGGGGTGTGTTTGGTTGGTTGTTTTTTTTTTCGTTTGCTAAAGAAATGAGATGAATGAAGAAATAAATACAGCAGAGAGGTGTGCTTGGGCCCGTGCACGTCCATGGATTTCAGGTGCTGCTCTGCTGTTGCAGTGGTCAAAACGCAGCGAGCCCATGAGGGCCCTTCCTTGTGTTGTTGCATCCTTGAGAGGGGCGGTCTTCAGGCCACCACCATCCTCACATCCCATATACTGAGGAAGCCTGTCGCTGCTGAAGCACAGTGTGGCCCAGCTATAGCTCAAACCCAGTAGAGCTCAAGTGGCCAGCCTGTTATGCCTTGGGGAGCCATTGTGAACATGGCAGCAATAAAAATAAACTCATGTTGTATTTACTGTAGATTCTGTGGTCACAGGATCACAGGATGTCAGGGGTTGGAAAGGACCCAAAGAGATCATTGAGTCCAATCTTCCTGCCAGAGCAGGACCATAATCAAGCTCAAGTCGTAGAAGAATTTGAAGTTGTGCCTTTGCAGTGCTGATGTCTCAAAGGAAACTTAGCCACTCATTCAAACATTGCGGACAGCAGCTCCACCACTTCCCTGGGCAGCCCATTCCAATGCCAGTCACTCTCTCTGCCAAGAGCTTCCTCCTAACATCCAGCCTAGACCTTACCCAGCACAACTTGAGACTGTGTCCCCTTTGCCTGGGAGAAGAGACCAACCCCACCTGGTTACAGCCTCCCTTCAGGTAGTTGTAGACAGCAATGAGGTCTGCCCTGAGCCTCCTCTTCGGCAGGCTGCACACCCTCAGCTCCCTCAGCCTCTCCTCACAGGACTGTGCTCCAGTGTGCCCCTCACCAGCTTTGTCGCCCTGCTCTGGACACATTCCAGCATCTCAACATCTCCCTGGAGGTGTTCAAGAACAGCCTGGCTGAGGCACTCAGTGCCATAGTCTAGTTGATTGGACAGGGCTGGGTGCTAGGTTGGACTGGATGAGCTTGGAGGTCACTTCCAACCTGGTTGATTCTATGATTCAAGGCCCACAGTGAGGAGGGAGGAATGAAAAACTGAAAATACTTGTGGTAGATTTTTGCTTAGTCAAGAAAATAAATACACAGAAACTTGACCACATTTACCAGTTTTGCACTGGTGCCACACAGTATTTAGAATTGTTTGCTTTTTATACACTAGAGGTGTCCTCTGAGGGTCCTCATCGTGCTCTTAATTGTAAGGCTGCTCCGCACTGCTTAATACCTGTAGAAGGGATGAGCTCCAACATTACTAGGCACCAAAAAGCATGCAGACTCCAGGCAGAAGGATCAGTAATAGCTCTGCTTTTCTTCTGCATGTCCAAAATGGCATATTCCCCCATGGGTTTTATGTGGGCTTTAGCTGCTTACCCTCACACGGCGGTGACTTTATCCACCCAAAGCACTGATCTAATGCTTCATTTGGATAGATTAAGTCTTAAATCACTGGCTATGCTTTACGTTATGATACAGATTTTTCAGATTGAGAGTTGGGATGCTAGTAATTGTAGCAGTAGGTGAGGGCAGCATCAGGTATGGACTTAAGGTTTTTCCCCAGTGAAGAAATTTATTTGCACAACTTATTTTTGTTATATGCACTTCCAGTTCCATTCATATGGCAGTCTACAGGTAGTCTTCAGATCACACCCTTTACTCCCCCTGCATGCTAATTACACTGGCTAAATACATCAAACCTACACCTGAATTCCTTCCATTCACACTTCCATCTATCTCATCTACCATCTACACCTAGATGGCAGACCATTGTTTCATACTAAACTGAGCTGAAATATGCCACTCCCATAAGTAATTCTTGCAAACTCGTGTTCAGTTGATGTACTGAAATCCCTTTCTCTTAATAGCACTTGTCTCTCAATAGCATTTGTCTTAGCACTGGCTGTTTAGAAGAGCAGACCATCCACCATGTACAGGAAGAAGAAAAATGTCCCTTACCTTAGGTTTGAGAATGTCTTACCTCAGTAACACAACATTTCTGTAACCACAACCATAAATGGACACAGATTTTAAGACCAGACTTCAGCACTACCAGTCATCCAGCTACTCAGTTTGGTGCAGCTCAAGATGTACATCTTGAAAATAGCACCAGCCACAACAGCAAAGCTGTAAAAGAAGCAAATCTTCTTAGGCAACTCTTTACTTAAAAACATTAAACCAAAGAAAGAAAAGTTAGTTATCAAGAACTGCTCTTATTGTAACAATTAAATATGCTGGTAAGCAGAAGCTCCAGGATGCCTTGGAGTCCTAAAGGTGCAGTACAAATAGCAATAAGCAGATAGCTTATATAATAACAATAAGCAGAAGCTCCAGGATGCCTTGGAGCCCTAAAGGTGCAGTACAAATAGCAATAAGCAGATAGCTTATATAATAACAATAAGCAGAAGCTCCAGGATGCCTTGGAGCCCTAAAGGTGCAGTACAAATAGCAATAAGCAGATAGCTTATATAATAACAATAAGCAGAAGCTCCAGGATGCCTTGGAGCCCTAAAGGTGCAGTACAAATAGCCTTGGACATTGATAAGTGTGTTTGTAGATCTAAGTATAGCTAGTACTGTATTTGAGAAGGTTTGCCCCAAATGCTTGGTGTCTGAGGCAAGATCATATGGATAGGACACCTTACTCCTCTCTGCACATTCACTGACACCTTAAAGAGCATGTATACATAAACATGTATTAACATAAGGAACAGTGGCTTACATTGTAAATGAGGTGCAAGGTAGTGCCATACCTAGATATTAATACACTCAGACTGGTGGTTTGATTTTGAGTTTACTTTGTTGTATTTGAAGCTCATTTGTCATATGATGGCGCCTCAGAAAACAATTACTAGAGGAGAAAGGTGTTACATGGAGTAATTTCTCAGTTTTCTGCAGGTTTTAAAACCTTCAAAATGCTATTTCATTCCTACACCTTGCATTTTTATGAATATGTTATTTGTTGCTACTCTGCACAGTCAGTGGCTTGCCTTTGTACTTCTACCATTCCTTGTTTTCCCTAATGATATGGGTTGCAGCCAAGAGAGCAAATTCCTTTTGTTACGTCAGTATCAGGTGGGTCAGCAAAAAGTGACAGAAATTATTGCGTGGCCAGGAAAAATGTCTCACAAGGAAAGGTTGTAAAGGCTAAATATATATGTCTTGGTTCAGTGCCAGTTAAGGACAAACAGTACTGGACTTATTGTTTCTGTCATAAGCTGTCCTGCAAAACAGAGCTGTGTGGAAAGAATTTCAGCCTAATTCAGTATTACAAAGAAAGAGAAATCACATGCTGAAAATTTTGGACCTCTGCTGTGACCTGCAGAGTAAGAAGAAAATTGTAAACCCTCCCATGTTAATGAAGAGGCCCAAGCTTTACAGCAGACATAATTCCTAATGTTTTGCACCGTAGGGCTCAAGTCCTAGAGTGTTTGCTGATAAGCACTAACCATTTGGTAAAGTCTGCTATGCTATGATAAAGACACCATTTGCTTGGCACAATTCATCTCTGAATCACGTTGCATCAGAAGGGACACTGTTAGGAGGTTATTAAACTGCATAGAAAAGGATCTCTTCCTGTATTGTAATTACAGTCCTCATTTCCTAGGACACACACCTTATTGAACATGTCTTGGTAGCATATTTGTCTTGGAAGTATGTTGAAATCTTCGGATTAAGCCCTCTAATGAGTTCCAGTAAATGAGGGGTCTGAACCTTCTTCCCTCAGATTGAATTAACAAGTCACATCTCCGACAGCATACTTCCTTTCACAACCATTACCCAAAAGCATTTTCCAGCAGGTTTGTTTACCAAACTTCATTTCAAATGGCTGTCATTGTCTCCCATCACTCTGGCTTGAATGTTTGTCTGGATTGAAACTGTGGTCTGAGGAATGCTGGAGATAAAACCACCATAAAAATTTTTTCCACTCGTGACGGTTTGGGAATTACATGCCCCCCCCCACTCTTATGAAATCACCCAAACTAGACTCAGCCAGCTGGAAGTTAAGGAATGAAGCTTTGTATTTACAGCTTAGCACAATATAGAAGCGGGTATTTGCAATTTATACAGCTATATGCAGAAATGTACAAGTTAAAGGTAATACAGAAGATTACCCTAACTGTAAAAATGGTCAGTCATGCTGTAGTTACCAGCTGTGATTTTCATCCTATATGTGCTAGTTTCAAGCTAGCTGGAATATTTTAGTGAGAAGAATTAGATGATAGGCTGTGAAAAGGAAACAATGGTGATGTCTGCTTCACTCACAGGCTTGCTGAGATGCATAAAAACAAGAACATAAACATAAATAACACAGTTGCTGTCTGTCTCTGGCTGCCTGCACTTTTCTCCCTAACCTGCTGTCTGTGTAACTAATCCTTCTGCTTTCTAACTCCCCTTGCCGATCCTCCAAACTCACCTTAAATGTAAGGCAAAGTGGGATAAGGTAGAGGGGTGGAAAGGAGGTGGAAGGGTGGTTGGGAGTCCCTCCTGGGGACTCTGGTTTCTGGGAGGGCTGTTGTGTTTCTGTATTACTTTTTTTAACTTGTATATTTCTGTCAATAGCTGTAAATATTGCCAATATCTGCTTGTATATTGTGCTAAGCTGCAAATATAAAGCTTCATTCGTAATTTCTAGCTCGGCTGAATCTAGTCTGGGTGATTTTATAAGAGTAGGGGGGGCAGGTAACACCCAAACCATCACAGTATAGGGTAACCTTTCAGATATCCTGAGTTCAGGCCACCAAGAGCATTAAAGCTAGGAGTCCAGTTTTGACATAGTTGGATATGATGTGGAAGTACATACAGACGCCTGCTACCTCCAGTTGTCCATAATTAAATTTCAATAGAGTAGAAATTAAAACAATAATTGTCATAATTTCTAACACAGCTTCTCCTGTGTCCCTTAGAAATGAGCATTGTAGTGTTTCTGTGGCATTAGCTGCACCTTTCCAAGTATTGAGCCCATATTATCCCAAATGAACTGATCTGTGAGCCTGTGTTTTCTTTTCCAGCTTTCCTTCTATGGCTGCTACCACCCTCTTCCTCTTCACTTCTTGAACAGTTTTTGCCCAGACTCACATATATCCACTGAACAATTGCCCTTTGGGTTCAAAGGGAGACTGAATCCCAAGCCATTATAATGAAGTTCAAAATCTTTGCCCCTGTTGTAGGTCATATTCACAGCCTGGTTCATGCACTGAAGAGATCAATAACACCAGGTAGAAGATGAGCATCATAAAGCTCTCCAGTGTCCAAATATTTAAGCATATATTCTCATTTCCATTTCTTTGGTTTAACTCTGTTTTCCCCCTGACTCTGCATGGTACTTGCAGATGAAGAAAGAAGAGTAGCTCATGAGTAAATCACAGAGTATTGTGCTGTCATATAATAACTACTGCTGTAATCTTTTATTCAATAAAACTCATATAAACTGACATTTAATAAATTATAACAAACTGCTACCTGGTCCTCTGCAAATGTTTTGCCTCATCAACGTTCTAGTCCAACTCCCAGCAAGGTCAGGTGGAAACTTCCTATTTCTTTCCATGGGATTTCATGTGCCCTCTTAACTTCACAACCAACAGTGAACTAAATCTTAATATTTTAAATAGAGAGACACAAAGAGGTAAATACAACATTTTCAGAACTTTACACCAGTATTTATGAACAGAAATGCATGTTTTCAGACTTAGGTGAATACCTGTGCAACTGTTAGCTACCCAAGCCATAGAAAAGCCAACAAGAACTCTCATGTGCATTAGAAAAAAAAAAAGGGGGGGTAGGGGGCTTTGCTTCTGAGACTTGGAGTTATGGACTGAAAAATTATGCTACAAATAGATTGTAGAATCTTGCTCATTGAACACAGCAAATCATCACTGGCCTCAAGTTGCATCCGGGGAGGTTTAGGTTGGATGTTGGGAGGAAGTTCTTTACTGAGCGGGTGGTCAGGCACTGGAACAGGCTGCCCAGGGAGGTGGTGGAGTTGCCATCCCCAGAGGTGTTTAAAAGGAGACTGGATGTGGTGCTTGAGGCTATGGTTGCATTCCTGTGTGATCTGCTATAGGTGATCCTGCTTCGACAGGGAGGCTGGACCAGATCATGTTTTGAGGTCCCTTCCAGCCCCTGACATTCTATGATTCTATGATCAATATGAGAAAATGAGAGATAAAAGGGCTTAATGTACCTGCTAGCTAAATCTTGCATCCCTCTTCATTCCTTCCTTGCTAATTCATTCCTGCAAGCTCAATGACCATTCATTTTCCTATACTCCATGGGAATGAATTATGGTAATAGAATAGAATAGAATAGAATAGAATAGAATAGAATAGAATCAACCAGGTTGGAAGAAACCTCCAAGACCATCCAGTCCAACCTATCACCCAGCCCTATCCAGTCAACCAGACCATGGCACTAAGTGCCTCAGCCAGGCTTTTCCTGAATACCCCCTGGGAAGGTGACTCCACCACCTCCCTGGGCAGCCCATTCCAATGGCAAATCACTCTCTCTGTGAAGAACTTCCTCCTAACATCCAGCCTATACTTCCCCCAGCACAACTTGAGACTCTACCTGACACAAACAAGTTCAAAACATGAACTAGTAATTGGAGTTCATGAATTCTTGGCAGATTTTCTCCATATCTCCACACCCATGTCCATATCTGAATCACAGTAGGTAGCTGGAGTTACAATGAGCAAATGAGAACNACCAGCAGAAGATGTTTTCAGTAAATTAGTGCAGTGCTGGAGTTACAATGAGCAAATGAGAAAAAGAGCTTGTGCCCAAAAATGTGGTTTAATGTTCTGAGGAGATTTTAAATGTTTAAAGACTTGTCAAGGAGGCAGATGGGAGAACAAAACAGTTAAGATTTTATCCAAATCTAAGGTTTTGGATCTTTCTTTTTCCACTTCAATTACTCTCAGCTGTATTCATCACGTCTGATAATTTAAAAGAATACTTAGAAAAGAGAAGCCAAATGTGCAAATGCAAAAAAATCAGAAAAAATCATAGAATCATAGAATGGTTTAGGTTGGAAGGGACCTCAAGGATCATCCAGCTCCAACCCCCTGCCATAGGCAGGGACACCTCCCACTAGAGCAGGCTGCTCAAGGCCTCATCCAGCCTGGCCTTAAACACCTCCAGGGAGGAAGCATCCACAACCTCCCTGGGCAACCTGTGCCAGTGTCTCACCACACTCACTGTAAAGAACTTCCTCCTAACATCCAGTCCAAATCTCCCCTCTTCCAGTTTAAACCCATTCCCCCTCATCCTGATATTATTAGACCTTGTCAATAGTCCCTCCCCAGCCTTCCTGTAGACTCCCTTCAGATACTGGAAAGCCACTATAAGATCTCAGGTAAATAAATCAGGTATGCTTAGAAAGTTTTCTCCTACTGCAGACACTTGAGCCTGTCTGTAGTAGAAGGTATTGCAAATGTTTAATGCCCAAAAAGTAACAAAAGCTTCCAAAAGTGGAAGAAGTGGCAGAATAGTGACTTAGCCTGTAGGTACTGGGGTTTATGCAGGGACAGTTCCTGTAAATTCTGACAATGAGAAGATAATTCTCTAAGGTGATTAATGAAAAGGTGAGTCATTTATTACTACACAAGAGTCTCAGAAAAGTTTCTGCACATTTTTATTTAAAAGATTTATCTATTTGTTACCTGAATCTGTTTAAATTATGCCTAATTATTATCTCAAGCTGTAAAATCTTCCTGTGTCTACTTTATTAATTATTGTAACTCTCATCACAAAACCAGATGAAACTTCACTGCAGAGATTTCACATCAGCCATAAAAGTCATTATAAAATAAAGATGCAGAAGGGTTAGCCAAAAATGTTATTGTAGCTGCGAAGCAAAAACTTTATTTGGATAACTGAGGAGGATGAGATAATACTCTTGTACGATGGTGTAAGAGGTAAAGAAGAATTTCATGTTGAACCAGCATAAAATTTTACTAATATATTTTATTTAACTATAAGACTGGGAGATTCTGGGCTTTAGCTTGACTTGACCTTTACTTTCAGTTTTGTTTGCTACGATTCTATGTAGAATCAACCAGGTTGGAAGAGACCTCCAACATCATCCAGTCCATCCTAGCACCCAGCCCTAGCCAGTCAATCAGACCATGGCACTAAGTGCCTCATCCAGGCTTTGCTTGAACACCACCAGGTATGGCGGCTCCACCATCTCCCTGGGCAGCCCATTCCAATGCTAATCACTTCTCTGTGATACATCAGCAATTGCATCTATTCTTACAATTCATTTCATACCAGATTTTGATATATTTGCCTTCAAAAACACCTTTTTTCTGTAAGTTATCCTATTCCAGTCAGTTTAAAAAGCCTGACATAACAAAATTTCCAAACCTCTATTCAGCTGTGAACTCTCAGCACATCAAACCTCTCCATCAGTACTTGTGAGCATGAAACAAATGCTTACTAAGCATGTGTGTAATTACTTTGATGAAACCTGAATACATGAGCCTGTGGGCATGTGAGCTCTATCTGGGATGTGCTGCTTGCACCTGGATGCTGATGAAAAGGCATAATTCTCATATCAGCAAATCATCTGTAAAATAGCAAAGTTGTTTATTTGGGTGTTTTTTTTTCCTTTCTCCTAAGAGCTGAAGCACAACAAGAATTGGTTTGTATTCATATTCTCAGATTTTCAAGTAATGATCTGGTTTGGGGAATTTGAATTTTGCTAGTTGTAAGGTCACAAGAACGTTTTTAACATAGGAAACTAAATTTTGTGTTCAGGTGTATTACTGCAAAGTAATTTAGTTCTAAAAATCAATTCCTCCCACTCCCTAGAATAAGTGAATCATAGAATGGTTTAGGTTGGAAGGGACCTTAAGGATCATCCAGTTCCAACCTCCTGCCATAGGAGCCCCAACTCTTCCAGTCTGTCCTCATAGCAGAGTTGCTGCAGCCTTCTGGGCATCCTCGTGGCCCTTTCCTGGACACGCTCCAGCATCTCCACATCCCTCTTGTAATAAGGGCTCCAGAACTGGATGCAGTACTCCAGGTGGGGTCTCAGCAGAGGGGAGTAGAGGAGGAGAATCACCTCCCTCGACCTGCTTGCCAGACTTCTCCTGCTGCAGCCCAGGCTCTGGTTGGCCCTCCAGGCTGCAAGTGCACACTGCCGGCTCATGTTGAGCCTCTTGTCCGCAAGCACCCCCAAGTCCCTCTCCTCAGGGCTGCTCTCCAGCCAGTCACTGCCCAGCCTGGATTTGTGCTTGGGATTGCCTTGACCCAAATGTAGGACCTTGCACTTGGCCTTGTTGAACCTCATGAGGTTGGCTTGTGCCCACCTCTGCAGCCTGTCCAGGTCCCTCTGGATTGCATCCCTTCCCTCCAGCATGTCTGCTGCACCACACAGCTTGGTGTTTTCAGCCATGAGGCACATGGAGCTGTTCAGTCTTCTGCTGCATGGAGAATGAGCCTCCTCATGCTGGAAGGATCTTCATTGGCTTCCTAGAAAAGTGGCTGCCAGCGAGTGGCAGCAGGCAATCCAACTTTTATTTCAATGTCACAACTGTCTCAACCTGATTTTTCAGGAGATTCAAAATTCTATGGTGTGTATTACTATTTAAGATCAGACTCAAGTTTGTCATGTCTGAGAAGATGCATGTCAACCCCACATACATATGTGTGCTTCTGATGAAGCTCTGTGGAAGCTCTTTTTGCAGTTAGTAGAAACTGTTTCTGTTTTTCCTTAATAGAAATCCATTGCATGTAGCTCTGTAATGGAATGTCTTATTTTTTATTTGCATCTGTTAGCTTTTTATTGCAAATAGGGCTCTAAATCTTACTTTAGAAATGAGTATTGCACTATATGTCAGTGCATGTGCAAAGGAAGCCATTAATAATGTTCCTTATGAAAACCTGATCATAAGTGTTTTTAGTCCATTAGCCATTCAATTTTATTTATGTCCTCTTTCAGGAAGAATTTGAAGCCAGAATTCAAAAGATGAAGTTTGGAAAAAGAGCCACATGTGAGGTCATAAAATGCTGTCATTCAGGATGCTAGAAAATTCTTTTCCTGCTTCAAGGTTTTCAATAACCTTTGGAAAGAGGAATGCCTGCTGCTGTGCCATCATTATATTGCTTTTAGGAAACAACTCTGGTAAACCACCCAGAAGTAATCTGATTTCACAAAATTAGAGTGTGCCATACTTCCCTGTGCTGCTTAAACATAGTGTGAGTAGCAGCACTTACGGAGTCTTAGTCCCTTCCTCTTGAGGCTGCCATAACTATTCTTGAGCATTTGTCATGACAGCCAAAATTCTCTTATTTCCTCTAGGATAGAAAATAGTTCTCTTATTTCTTCTAGGATAGAAAATTTGAAAAATGAAGTACTGGAAGGCATGCAGTCAGCTACTCCTCTTCATGGATTTACTCCCAACTGAGCTACATTCGGTTTAGGTACTACTGAAAAAACATTAGACCCTACCTTTCAGGTGTCCATTTTTTGCAAAAGACAACCTCAGGACTAAAATTTTGCACTAAAAAAACCCTCATGAGTGGATAAAAGCATAATCATATTCAAAAAGGAAAATACTTTATCTCTCTCTCTCAAACAGCAACTTGTTTTCTCCACCTCCTGCCCCTTTTTTTTCTCAAGAGAGATGTTGAGATACTGAAATGTGTCCAGAGAAGGGTGACGAAGCTGGTGAGGGGCCTGGAACACAGCCCTGTGAGGAGAGGCTGAGGGAGCTGGGGGTGTGAAGCCTGGAGAAGAGGAAGCTGAGAGCTAACATCATTGCTGTCTGCAACTACCTGAAGGGAGATTGTAGCTAGGTGGGGGTTGGTCTCTTCTCCCAGGCAGTCAGGAACAGAACAAGGGCACACAGTCTCAAGTTATGCTGGAGGAGGTACAGGCTGGATGTTAGGAGGAAGTTCTTCACAGAGAGAGTGATTGGCATTGGAATGGGCTGCCCAGGGAGGTGGTGGAGTCACCATCGCTGGAAGTGATCAGGAAAAGACTGGGTGAGGCACTTAGTGCCATGGTCTAGTTGACGGCCTAGGGCTGGGTGCTAGGTTGGACTGGATGATCTTGGAAGTCTCTTCCAAACTGGCTGATTCTATGATTTGTATGGTGTATAAAACTGCTTGTGGTTGCTATTTTTTCTGAAAATAAAGCCACTTCATACCACTATGCTTGGGGAAAAAAATAAAGAAAGAAAAGCAAAACGAAGTTTCTTGCAACTTCCTGTAGTTACTGTCAGCTCCTGAGATTTCTTGTGTATGTTTGCTGTTTTAATACATCCCTGAAGCTATGGCTTGATCTTGTTGCATTTAGAAGCTACAGGTTTGGGATCTGAAATGTCAGCAGAGGGGCTGCTCTCAATGCATCACTGCTGCCATAGGTAGCGGTGACTGTGGCAGCTGCTTTCAGGAGCTGCTGTTGTTCATACTTCACAAAAGCCTCAGGAAAGGAATAGGGCAGTGCAGGAAGGAAACGGTCTCGGCCGATCCGTCTTCATCGTTGGTCACCATAGCAAGAGGCAAGCTGATTGTGTGTGTGGTGGTTTGGGTGTTCCCTGCCCCGCCACCGACTTTTTGAAATCACCCAAAGTAGACTCAGTCAGCTCTGGAAATATGAATGAAGCTTATATTTACAGCTGGCACAACAGACAAGCAGAGATTTACAGTATATACAGGTATATACACAAATACACAAGGTAAAAGGTAATACAGAAGCACAACTCCCCTCCCAGAAACCTGAGCCCCCAGGAGGGGCTCTCACCCCTTCACCTTCCCCCTACCCTTCTCAACCTTACCCCAGTCCCAAGGAAGAATGGAGGTTTGGCCAGGGGGGTTAAGAAGCAAAGGTGAATCAGCCAAAAGAAAATGGAAGGTGAGGTTAGAGAGCAGGATGCAGCTCAGCCAGCAGCCCAGAGCTGCCCAGCAGGCGAAGAGCAAAGTGACTTTATCTATGTTTTGCTTTTTATTCTTATACACCTCAGCAAGCTTATGAGTGAAGTAGACATCACCATTGTTTTCCTTTTACAGGAGGTGATTCTCCCCCTTTACTCTGCTCTCCTCAGACCCCACCTGGAGTATTGTGTGCAGTTCTGGAGCCCCCAACACAAGAAGGACATGGAACTGCTGGAGCAGGACCAGAGGAGAGCCACAAAGATGATCACAGGGCTGCAGCAGCTCTGCTATGAGGACAGGCTGAGAGAGTTGGGGCTCTTCAGCCTGGAGAAGAGAAGGCTTCGAGGAGACCTTAGAGTGGCTTTCCAGTATCTGAAGGGAGCCTACAGGAAGGCTGGGGAGGGACTATTGACAAGGTCTAGTAATGTCAGGACGAGGGGGAATGGGTTTAAGCTGGAAGAGGGGAGATTTAGATTGGATGTTAGGAGGAAGTTCTTTACAGTGAGGGTGGTGAGACACTGACACAGGTTGCCCAGGGAGGTTGTGGCTGCTTCCTCCCTGGAGGCGTTTAAAGCCAGGCTGGATGAGGCCTTGAGCAAGCTGCTCTAGTGGGAGGTGTCCCTGCCTATGGCAGGGGGTTGGGGCTGGATGGTCCTTGAGGACCCTTCCAACCTAAACCATGCTATGATTCTATGATTCTATGATCTAGTCCTTCTCACCAAAACATTCTAGCTAGCTTCAAAGTGGCACAGTGTGTAACACCAATTATCTCGTGAGGTACAGGGAGACCTTTTTTTCCCCGTGATTTACATAAAAATGCAGTGGCTGATCTGATGTAATCATTTGGCATTCAGTGTTTTTCGATCGCCTGAGCACAGAAAGGCTGCCGTGCTTCTCACGCGAGGAATAGGTCGCTAACATGCACACCAATTTCTGTAGGAGACTGGGGTTCTAATTTAAATCCCAGAGACTCTAATAATTTTGACAGAACTGCTGACAATTTATATTAATTGCCCTTCCCTCTCCCCTCCCTCCTTCCCCAAAGAAAGGAATTGGAAGTGAGAGGAAAAGGTAAGCCCACCCAAATAAATCAGTCTCACTCGATTTGGAAGTTAAAAGGGAAAAGTTTAACAATAACTTAAAAAGGGTATCAAAGGTAGGGAGGTTACAGAAGGTGTAGGGAAGAAAAGGATAACAAATACAAAAAGGTATGAATACAACCGAGTTAGTGATGGTGATGGCCATGTGTGTGGAGAGGTGCAGGGAGAGCTGGAGTGTGTGGTTCTGAGAGCTGCGAAGAGAGAGTCCAAGAGCGGGTCCAAGAGAACGAGAATAGGAAGTCCCCCTGCTTTTATGGGACAGGAAGGGGGAGTGGGCTAACCCTCATCTGGGGGTGTCCAGACCCACCCCTGGGGAGGGGTCAGGACCACCTGAGGTCAGGTTTGGAGTTCAGGGACACTCCTCCTTGAGTGTTAACCGTATACAGAGGCAATATGGATGCGGTGTTTTCAAAGGCTTCACCTCGATTCAAATTAATGTGAGGACAGGCTCCTTGAGTCACCTAGTCTTTCTCTGTGGAATCATTTCTAATTGAATGTTAAGATCAAAGTTTAAGTTTATAAGAAAGAAAAACAAGTGCAGATAAATAGTTATTATCTGACACCCTTATGAAAATTCATGACCTGCCGCTTATCAGAGACCTTTTAAGAATTCTAATTGTGAAGTATGCATACCTATTAAATGGCTAAGAGCGCTTCAGTCTCTTGATAAGGAGCGAGTTAAATAATTGTCCTGTTTAACTTGTGCTTGTTAACCTTTAAGGTCAACTAGTTTGAACATACGTTTAATGAAATCCTGGAGCCAGAATTTATGATACTGCTGCTGAATGTTAAATTGGACAATTTACATAAGCAGGACATTAACCTTCTGAGCACTAAATAGCATTTTAGCACTTAGCCGCTGGGGACAATAAGGGACATGTTCTATATATTTGTGATTAGCTTGCCTGGAAACTCTCATGATGACCAATTGGCCTACCAAGTTTAGCAGCATAATTAAATGAATGGACTCAGCCTAAGTAAATTATCAGTGCTGTGTACAGTATATCATTATAGTCCTAAGGAAAAAAAAAAAGGAAAGAAAGAAAGATATGAATAATTTAATCTTACATTACTAATTTATCAGTGCTAAGTGACTGTGAGGAGGCTCTTTGTAATTCGTTGTTTTAAATTTGATATTTGATTTACTGCTGGCATGATTAAACTTGAACCTACTTCATTCCTTTATCAGAAATTTATGGTAACAGCAGAGGTTTCTCTCAGGGTAATGGATGGTTTTTTTCATTTTCTACTGCTTTGATGCTGGTAGCAAACACAAAGTATTACGTATTGCCAAACTTGTAATTAAGCAATTCATTATAATGAGGCATGTATGTCATCTTTTGGCTGGCAGATCCTGTACCAGATAAGGGCAGCAGACCTGGAGTTGTCAGTGCTCTGAGCTGAAGGAGCAGCGTAACAGCAGCAATAGCATCTTAGGGCACAATTTTCTCCCTGAGATGTGTGATGGAGCAAAACATCCATGCTCTGCGCACCCAGCTGTGCTGTTGGGGCAAGTCAAAGGCATCTATTGCCAGCAAGCAATGTTCATTTTTCAGGGTAGGCACTGTACTTTTTAGGACAACCACAATTTATTCTAGAGTGGTACCTCTCATCTTTCTTGTGTTAAGTGCTGCACAAACATGAATCAGGGTATGTTCTGAAGGACAAGTTAGGACCTGAGCCATTTCCCAGGAGGATGCCTATGAAGCAGTGGTTGCTTTTATTCAGGTGTTTGCATTAGCTGTGAGATGTCTTCACATGGGGGTTACCTAGGGTCGTGGCTCCACAGGTGCCCAGGCCCACACCTGCAGGCAGGAGCCATACTGGTGAGCAGATGCCTCGTGTGCAAGTGCTGCACCTGTCTCAGTTCAAGACTTCTGCCCAAGAGGTTACCTTCGGTTAGTGGAGACAGGAAGACGCACTGGAGGCAAACAGGAGAGGACAGAGCTGACTGCCATTTCTGACAGCTGCCTGTATGACCTCTAGAAACTCTCATGAAGTACAATTTTTGCAGATACTGCTCACAAAGACATTGCTACTGGTAGAGTGACTTAGGAGACTCTCTAAATAAAAGATTCAGGACAGCAATGGGCATACAGTAAACTAATAACTCATGAATGTCTCCCCGCAGAGAAAATAACCTCAAGATTCAGCTCTGTAATTGCACAGGAACACTGTCAGGAGTATGTGATGGCATTGCTGTCCTTCCCTTCTGGGATGGAGCAAGGGAGGCTGATTGAGCTCCACTCTATGAGACCCATGGACTTTTCTGAGGGTGCTGGAGAGGCTATTACCAACGAGCTCAAGCTCTGTGTGTATGTTGGTGTTGTTGGGAACAAAGCACTCAATATCACCGATTTTCTGGCTTTCCAGTGTCTTACTACAGGTTCTGAACTGACCTGTAGAGAAAGGACAGAAATACTGAGTATGAATTCAGGCATTTTGTTGATGTGCCAGTGAAATATATAATCCACAAGTGAATCTACTTCTGGATGGTTGTGATGTATTCACAGGGCCTATATTGTTAGGTCTTTAATCTCATTCAACTAGAATCACTTCCCTAGCATCATTTATTGTACCTGAAAAAGCCATGATATGTGAGAAAATCTCATACTCCATGGATGTTCCTAGATACTGTCTCATTATGAAAGAGAAGTGGTGCAAGTTCATGGATGTAATGACATGACAAGTGGTAATGGGTTTAAACTGGCAGAGGGGAGATTCAAAGTAGATGTTAGGAAAGGGTTCCTTACAGTGAGGGTGGTGAGACACTGGAACGGGATGCCCAGGAAGATTGTGGCTGCTCCGTCCCTGGAGGTGTTCAAGGCCAGGTTGGATGAAACCTTGAGTGACCTGCTCTAGTGGGAGGTGTCCCTGCCTATGGTGGAGGCTTGGAACTGGATGATCCTTGAGGTCCCTTCCAACCTAAACCATTCTATGATTCTAAGATTCTATGTTGCCTTGTGTCATCCAAAAGTGAATAAGCACAGTCAGTGGCTTATCTTCCCCTCATTTTTATGTTTTTTTTTTGCCAATGCATGGGATGAAAAGGCTGTTTTTCTTCAGACAGATGATTAGACTGGTTTCTTACATCCCACTTGTTCCAAGTATTTTTGGTTGAAGGAAAAAAAGGAGAAAAACCTGTGAACTCTGGTCTCTGGAAGAGCACCTCTCCTTGCAAATGTAGTTCAGGTTTCTGTTAGCAGTCAAGTATTCATGAGCAGGAACAGCTTTACAAGGTTCCTGCCTGTGTTCCCTGGAAACCTGCTGAAATTATTCCTAAATATACAATCCTGCCCTTGATATTTTTCATGAATTTTCAGATACTTCTTGATTCAGGGTAGAATACATCAGACATACTGTTAATTTTGTGACTGATTTAGGGGAAATTTAGGCTTGAGGTGAGGAGAAAGTTCTTCACTGAGAGAGTCATTGGCTACTGGAATGGGCTGCCCAGGGAGGTGGTGGAGTCGCCGTCCCTGGAGCTGTTCAAGGCAGGATTGGATGTGGCACTTGGTGCCATGGTCTAGCCTTGAGCTCTGTGGTAACAGGTTGGACTTGATGATCTGTGAGGTCTCTTCCAACCTTGGTGATACTGTGAGACTGTGATACTGTGATTAGGAAATGTTGGTACTCCTGTACAAAAATTAACCAGACCCCTGGGTTTTCAATGGGCTAAGCAAATGACTTCTACTGGTATTTTGGGATGATAGGGTTTGTACCCTTTCCTGGCAAGCTGATGCATGCCAGCCTGTTCAATCTTACTTATTGGTTACATCATAGTTAGAAACTATTAATAGTAAAATATCTGAACAAGATAATATCTTAAAGCCATAAATATACTTATTAATATGCCTCATCCTATCATCCTGAGACGTATTTAAGGTGTCTTCTGTCAGCTATAGACATTTGATAGACCTGAGGAGCAATTAAGAAGGGAATGATGAGTTTTCAGAAGCCAGTTTGTCTGAAGATAAAGCTCTAAGTATTCCACATACACAAACCTGAGCATCCCAAGTTGAGGGCCTTGTCATGGCAGAGAAGTTTGTGTACTGTTGGACAAGTTGTCGTGGTAAGCCTAAATAGGACAAAAATGGCTTACCATACATGTCCTGGCTTCCCCAAGGCATGTTTTCCTGCTCTCCCCACTATTCTGCTATGGGGAGAAGCAACCACTTGAAAGAGGACAAAGAACCTAGAGACACTGAGTCTAAGGACTCAGGCTTGCCTGCTCTCCCTCCTTCTGTGCTGGGGGAAGCAGCCACAGGAAAGGAAAATGAAAGCCGTGGTTTCACCTGATATGGTTGAGGTTGGAAAAGTGCCATTCTGATGGGCTAATCTATGTCCAAAAGCCCATTAAACTCAGGCTGTGTTGATAAAAAACAGAGCAGGTAGCACAGTGTGCTCTGCTGCCTCATTGCATCCTGAACTGCCTGGAAACTCCACTGCCTTGAGTTTACCAGGAACATGCTACTGGCCACACTATTCCTGATCCAGGCCAGGATGCCATTGGCTCTCTTGGCCACCTGGGCACACTGCTGGCTCATCTTCAGCTACTATCTACCAGTAGCCCCAGGTCCCTTTCTTCCTGGCTGCTCTCCAGCCACTACCCCCAGCCTGTAGTGCTGCTTGGGGTTGTTGTGGACAAAATGCAGAACCCTGCACTTGGCCTTGTTCAATCTCATCCCATTGGCCTCTGCCCACCCATGCAGCCTGTCTAGGTCCCTCTGCAGGGCTCTCCTGCCCTCCAACAGATCCACACCTGCTCCTAGCTTGGTGTCATCTGCAAACTTACTGATGCTGGACTCAATCCCCTCATCCAGATCATCAATAAAGATATTGAACAGGACTGTGCCCAGCACTGATCCTTAGGGCACACCACTAGTGACAGCTGCCAACTGGATGTGGCACCATTCACCACCACTCTCTGGGCCCGGCCTTCCAGCCAGTTCTTGACCCATATCAGAGTGAATCTGTCCAAGCCACGAGCTGCCAGCTTGGCTAGGAGCTTGTTGTGGCAGACGGCATCAAAGACTTTGCTGAAGTCCAGGTAGACTACATCCACAGCCTGCCCCACATTCACCAGGCAGGTAACCTGATCATTGTTATTAACAATCTTTGCCTGGATATCAAAATTAATACAGATTATTACTTCTGCATAATTCATCACACAAGTCACCAAGTTTGAATGCATCAGCTTCTGAACCCAAGTCCTGCCACATATAAAATGTGTTAACCATCCTTCAGGTCCTTCAAATAATTCACTGTTACTGTGAGCTACTCTGGTACGGCAATAACAAAAGCTGTGTAAGTAATTCCACTTTCCAGTAAGAAGCAGAACTCAATGGAGGGGGGGAAGTTAACTTTCTGATAAAGAGATTTCAGCCTGCTGCATAATAAATACACTTACATCTGAATTGAGGAGAAAAGGAAGAGGCAAAGTCACGCACCAGCCCTTTTTAGCCCCAGAGACTCAAACTGTTGAAAAAGATACATTATCAGCACTGCATGCATCTATTTTTTCTACTCCATTTTTGTGGCATCAGTGCTTTCAATCAGCCATCACTGGGATTACAAGGTACAGGGGTCTTCAGAAACGATTTTAAATGAGCTCTTCTATGTATGACAATCACCCTTCCCCTCCCCTCTTCCTCCTGGATATTTGTCATTTGAGACATTTCTCTATACGTTTTCAAAACAGTCTTACAAATGCAGTCAAAGTTCTTGGCTAGCCATTACTTGCTGTAAAGGAGAGCACAGCCCATCCAGATCACCAACCCTGCAGCTGTACAGAGAGGAGAGTTGCAAGGGGGAGGTTGGAAGGGAGAGCTGACAGAGGACAGAGAGGTTTGAAAAAGTGCCTGCTAGCACCAGGTCTTCACAGTTTTTGTTCTTGTAGGATGTTTTTCACGGTAGGTGTGAGGGACCAGAATGTAGGTTACTGTACACTCAAGTTGTCCTTAATATTGTGTCTGTGCTATACTATGGATCTGTTGTTTTATAGAGCCAGGGTATCATTGTTTAAGTGACAAGGAGGTGAGAAGGGGGACACTGAGCACAAGAAAATGGCAGTTCTGTTGCTCCTCCAATGATGCCCCTTTATCTCTTTTTCATTTTGTCAATTATATTTACCAGTCTGAAATGCTGAGGAGGCTGGTGAGGGCTGTTAACTACTGTTAAAAGTAGGATTTTTAATTCTGTGATCACAGACAATAGGATTACACTGGTGAGGTTATGTCTTGCTTGAATTAAGAACAGATGAAAGAAGTGGTGAGTTCAGATAGGACAGCCAGTGCAGACAGAAAACATTAAGGTGATAGTAGCCCACACATTACAGCAGACTAGCACAAATCTGAGAAAAGGGAACAGATGGATCTCTTGAAAGACTCAGTGGTTATTTATCACTTAACCTCATCAGCTTTTCTCATAGCAAGATTAATTTGCTCCTCTTTTGTTTCTCCTCTTTTCACACTGTTGAAATTCAATGTAATCGGACAGCTGTGTGGTTTCAGGCTCTGATTCCCATCCAGGTGAATTTAGCCTTTCAATTTTTCTCTCTTGGTAAGCCTACAAAACTGTTCCCTTTCAGCCCTCAACCACAGTCTTATTTTAGGATGCTTATTTTGTTTCCACTCTATTGGAAAACTTGGTTTCTTGTTCAGCTGTCTTTTTAAATTCCTTCCATCAGGGAAAGTTTTAATTCTTCTGAAGCAAACAGTCCCTCTCAGGGAAGTAAACTCACACATTGCACTGGGTGATACTTAAGAGGAACAGAATAAACACCATTCCCTGCCCCCACTGAATATGCAGCTTGATTAAATAGATAAGACACACTTTTCCTTTAGTGGATCACTTACCATAAGTCTTGGTGCAACATGTTTTCCTTAACCCTTAAGCTGTTTGCAAGTATTTAACCTTTGTAGTTTTAAAAATGCAGCAGATAGCTCAGGAGAGTGCATCAGGCAAGAGGGGCTTTTCATCACACCTTTAAAATTGCCTGCATAAATTTATACCTACAGGAAACTGCACATTTAAAGTTACTGGCATTGCTTTGTCTTTGCATTTTAGTTCCCCTGTTTAATGATACCATCCCTTCCTGAAATATCCCTCAGCTTCTGTCTAAGCATGCTGATGGCAGTGTGTATGGAAAAACCTCATATACATGAAGGGTGGTTTTGTCTTACTGGAAGTCCTGGAGCGTCTCTGAATCCTTCTCTCTTCCTCTTACGTTTTCTGCTTAGGAAAATGTTGCATCTACTATTGCTTATCAACAGCTGTATGGAAATGTGTGTTTTAAACAAGGTTAAAAACGAGTCTAGTCTTAACTTCTGACACAAAATAATGTAGCAATCTCACAGGCAGTTTGAAGAGATGCAAAAGTTCTTTCAGCTTGGCTGTAGCTGTAAGATTTTCCCACAGAACAACTGTTATCTTTTAAGAAAAAAGACAGACACTCCTCTGGCATGTTTTCTGCACAGGCATTTGTAAATGTAATCCCTTCTGTTGCTTTGGTAAGTCAATCACACTAACAGGTACCAGTTATTCAGTGGCTGCCTTGGGCTAAGTAGAGCAAGTGACAAAAAACACTTTCAGGTTGTCATGTGTTAATGTAAAAAGCCCCCAGACCCCAATGCTTATTCATCTTCATCTAGTTGACTAATGCTTTTCCCATGTTGTTACATGTTGGTAAATTAAAGAAGCCTTACAGACAGTTCTGTCAACAGTTTACTGAAATGTACCTCATTAGTAAGGTTGAGCTGTCACATGAGTGGAATTTAATCCTATTGAATTATCACTCAAAAATGCTTCAATACCAGATCTTTGTACAGTGAGAAGGAAGGTTTGCTAGGAATACTGTCACACTGTAAATTGATCAGATGTGAAGCATGCAAAGGAAAAACCCCAGAGTTTTGTTGTTGTTGCATACTTGCTGTAAGACTTGTGACAGCTCTTCCAGTATACCTTGTATTTTAGAGACCTACATAGGGCCAGGTACAAGTCTTCTGAGTTGTTTTTTTTTTTGCATATCCATAATAAAGTTGAGAGGCTGAGTGAAAAAGTTGAGAGGCTTCACTGAGAGAGTCATTGGCTACTGGAATGGGCTGCCCGGGGAGGTGGTGGAGTCGCTGTCCCTGGAGCTGTTCAAGGCAGGATTGGACGTGGCACTTGGTGCCATGGTCTAGCCTTGAGCTCTGTGGTAACAGGTTGGACTTGATGATCTATGAGGTCTCTTCCAACCTTGGGGACACTGTGAGACTGTGAGTGCCATGCTTAAGATGGAACATTCTTTTTTCACCTGAACAGAAAGGTGGGGGGGGGAAGTAAGGAACTAAAAGCACAAGGATGGATTTCAATTCATAACACAGAAAACCACACACATTTGGTGCCCCTGTAAGATAATAGATGAATAGTGTGCTGCAGTGGCAAAGAGAGCCAACAGGATGCTGGGCTACATCAACAAGGACATCACCAGCAGAGACAGAGAAGTCATTATTTCGCTCTACTCAGGGCTTGTCAGGCCACACCTGGACCGTTGCATGGAGTTTTGGACCCCACTGTACAAAAAAATATGTAGACAGGCTGGAAAGTGTCCAGAGAAGGGCCACAAGAATAATCAGAGGCCTGGAAGACCTGCTATATGAGGAAAGGCTGAGAGAAATGGGTTTGTGCAGCCTTGAGAAGAGAAGGCTTAGGGGAGACCTTATTACCATGTACCAGAACGTAAGAGGTGGCTGCCAGGAGGATTGAGACTCACTTTTTACAAGAAGTCCCATGGAAAAAAGAAGGTATAATGGGTACAGGTTACTCTTGGGGAGATTCTAATTGGACTTCAGAAGAAACTTTTTCACCATGAGAACAGTTATACATTGAAATAATCTCCTAAGGGAAGTAGTGGATTCCCCTACACTGGACAGTTTTAAGACTCAGCTTAACTGGGTACTAGATCATCTCATTTAAACTACACTGTTACCTGTAACGGTTGGGATCCCTTCCAACCTGGCATTCTGGCATTCTGTCAATTGTGGGCATTTGGAAGTCTTTGGAATCAACTCTGTGTAGTTTGCCAAAGCATGTATGATTTAATCCATGAAGTCTAGGCACATTACAGTGAGTAGACAGAGCATTGGAACAGGCTGTCCAAAGAGATTGTAGAGTCTCCTTTTCTGGAGACGTTCAGAACCTGCCTGGAGGTGTTCCTGTGAAGCCTGCCCAAGCTGATCCAGCTCTGGTAGTGTGCTAGTTTGAGCCTAGCTAGATGTTTTGGTGAGAAGAATTAGATCATAGGCTGAGAAATGAAAACATTGGTGAGGTCTACTTCCCTCACAGCCTTGCTGAGATGTGTAGAAAGGAAAAGCAAAACATTAGATAAAGTCACTTTGCTTGGGCACTTCGCTCTGGGCTGTGCTCTCAGCTCGTTGCCTGCTGGGGAGCTGAGGCTGCTGGCTGAACTCCATCTTGCTTTCTAACCTCACCCTCCATTTGCTTTTGTGGCTGATTCACCTTTGCTTCTTAATCCTCTTGGCCGAACCTCCATTCTTCCTTGGGACTGGGGTAAGGTTGAGAGGGGTAGGGGGAAGGTGAGGGGTGGTTGAGAGCCCCTCCTGGGGACTCAGGTTTCTGGGAGGGAAGTTGTGTTTCTGTATTACCTTTTTTACCTTGTATATTTCTGTATATCACTGTATATACTGTAAATCTCTGCTTGTACATTGTGCCAGCTGTAAATATAAGCTTCATTCAAATTTCCAGAGCTGACTGAGTCTAGTCTGGGTGATTTCTAAAGTGTGGGGGGTGGGGGATACCCAAACCATCACATCATACCAGAACTGGTAGAGGAGTTGGACTTGATAATCTCTGGAGGTTCCTTTCAACTCCTAACATTCCGTGATCCTGTGATGTTATCTGCTTGCATACATGTCTGTGTGGGTGCCTGGGGTCTTCAGGCACACTGTTCTCCTACTGAAATCAGAGAAATGGGCCCCATCTGCAGCCTGAGTGTGATATGCTTGGGAAAACTCAAAAATGGCACTTGTCTGAAAAATCTATTTATTGAAATACAGCACTTCCCTGGCTTAGCATTTGAATAGTGCTTTTATTAGACTTCATTTGGGGGGACTCAGGGAACTCATTTTGAAGCAGAATGACAGACAAAGATAAAATCTGCCCAATAATGGGCTTTCTTGGGCCATGATGGATCACAGTGCAGAGGCCAGCTACACTTTCTATACCCTACCTATATGCTCAGAACACTAGGTGATCAGATTCATAGCAGAAACTGCAAGAAATCATGGATACTTCACAAGAATGGTCTTTAAATCTTACACAATAGCATAATGGTTTTTCTGCAGTCACTCCCAACCAAAGGAGTGGTATGATGGATAAAGTGTGGCATCTGCATGTATATTTGTCCACTACTGACAAAGAGAGAGGGGAATGTGGATAAAGTGTGGCATCTGCATGTATATTTGTCCACTACTGACAAAGAGAGAGGGGAATCAGAGCACTACCTTGCTGACAAATGCCCCACAAGACTTCTGCTATGGTGGGGGAAAGCTCACCTACACACAGTTCTCTCCCCACTGAAGGTCACCAGGGAGTCTCTGTGGAGCACATCCTCTATGCTTGGGGCCAGCCCTACCTAGTTTCCTCTGATGGTAGCTCTGCTGGCTTTACATATTTAATGAGATTTTATGGTTTTAGGCATTGTAAATTATATTCACTTCCTCAGACCTCTAAGACCTTCCTCCACCTACCCTCCCTTACCTGTCAAGTTTCACTGAGTATGCTTTAAATTCTGGAGAGGAGAGTACTGACTTTGCATAACATAAATGAAAGAGCTGGAAAGCATTACATTTTCATACAAATTACATGAAACCCCCAAGATTGTGTCCTTGAGGGGAAGCAGCAAGTATGCAGAGAAACAACAGCTTTGGGTTTTGGGGGTTTTGTAGGTAGGGAATAGTGTTTCATGTACTTCTTGTAAGGTAAGGAAAGCTCCTGTGCTTTGCACGTAGCAGTTGCTAAGCAAAGCTGGGTTTTGCTAAGCCTTGTAAAACTAAGAATCATTGCTGTAATCCTACATGGGGAAAGTTGTACATGGCTGTGGGAAATTTGTATCAAAAATGGAATTGCAGCAATTTCTCTTTTGGACTTTGAAACCTGTGATTTATTCCTCAGTGAAGCAAGCACTGCCTTTCACTGTGCACATCAAACTTTTCTTCTGCAACGTAGGCTGCTACAGGCAAAGTATTTTCCCTGATGAAAATGCAGTGTTGCATCTCGTGCATCTGGCTGAACACATCAGCTGAGCTGAATAGACTGCTCTGGAGAATGTGTAACCTGTATGGAAAGGCTTCCTTTTCAGAATTACTGTATTGGAGGTAGAGATATTAAGACTGGTAGATGGTGTTATCAGCAGAAAACTAATCACTTCCTTGCCACTCCTAAGACATTATTGCCACAAAGGCAGTCAACTTTGGTCTTTCATCTCTCTCTATGAGGCAACTGCCTGACCAAAGTATGCCTAATGATTTGAAACACCTCCTTAAAACTGAATATTTGTTTACTTTTCTGAATGCTAAACCAGCAATAAAACAAAATGTGGTGGTTTGGGTTATATACAGAACTATACAAGGTAAAAAGGTAATACAGAAACACACCAGCCCTCCCAGAAACCTGAGTCCCCAGGAGGGGCTCCCAACCACCCCCTCACCTTCCCCCTACCCCTCTCAACCTTACCCCAGTCCCAAGGAAGAATGGAGGTTCGGACAGGGGGATTAAGAAGCAAAGGTGAAATCAGCCAAAGCAAATGGAGGGTGAGGTTAGAAAGCAAGATGGAGTTCAGCCAGCAGCCCCAGAGCTCCCCAGCAGTTGTCTCTTCTCAGCAAATTAAAACTGGGTTTTATTTTCCAGCTGTAGGGATGCTGGAGAGTTGGATTTTTATGTTTGTTTTGTTTCAAGGGCACCAAGTTACATCAGGGGAGGTTTAGGTTAGACATTAGGGAAAAAATTATATACTGGAAGGGTTATCAAAGACTGAAAGAGGCTGCCCAGGGAGCTGGTTGAATCATCATCTTTAGATGTATTTAAAAGTCATCTAGATATGATGCTCATGGATATGTAGTGGCCCTGGTAGAGTCAGATAATGGTTGGACTTGAATGTTCTTAAAGGTCTTTTCCAATCATAGTGAATCTGTATGATTCTGTGTGGATTCTAGTTTAAGACATCATATGATGTCATCAAAAGACTTGCTGTAGTTTTAAGGGACCATCCTGCTCACAGTCACAGTTTTGCTCCCTTAAGCCAGCTCTGGGGATTGTCAGATCCTTTGGTGTGCCAGCTCAGCTCACTATGCAACCAGACAACTTTCTCCTTGCCAAGCCAGTTGGTTGTTGGTGTGATGAGTTGATTCTGTGCGGTATTAGGAAGTGTAGGTTCACATGCTTGGGAGAAAGGGAAAAGCTTTATTTAATTGTAACAAGTGACTGTATAGGTTTAGCTATTAATAAAGCACACTTAATAACTTTAGCATCCATCTGGAGTTAACTGTTACTGATATATTTGAATAAATGGGGTGAAACGTGAGCATAACTGCCAGCAGTCAAAGTTTTCTTTCATGAGATCAGTACCTGCTTGGCAACACTGCTGAAGGACTTTTTCTGACCTATATTCACATTATCTAGTCCTGCTGGGCACCATAAAGAGGCACAAAGAGGCTAGAATATAGAGTTAGTTAGTAATAGCCATATAATCCGCTAGAAAGCTCTTTTGTAGTAGTCAAGAAGTGAGTAATCTGCATACTTCCAACTCAGAAGGAAAAAGAGAGAGGGTGTTGCCTGAACATTCTTCATTCAGTAGTTCACCTGCAACATAGAGGCACAGGAAAATAATATACTGCAGTATCATCCCATGATATTAAGATCATAGCTTTTCCCTTGTGAAAAAAAGCAGAAACTGAATAGCTGGGCACACGAGTGTAACACAAGAAAAGAGATAGTCATTATTCACAAAGAAAAATGAGAATATGAAAGCTGGTATGCCTAGGGTTTTTTTGCAGAGAGTTAAGCATGCTCNCAAAGGAAGGGTGAGGTTAGAAGGCAAGATGGAGTCCAGCCAGCAGCCTCAGCTTCTCCCCAGCAGGCAAAGCTCCCCAGCGAAGAGAAGAAGCAAGTGAAGTAATCTTTGTTTTGCCTTTCTTCTTTACACATCCCAGCAAGACTGTGAGGGAAGTAGACCTCACCATTGTTTTCATTTCTCAGCCTATCATCTAGCTCTTCTCACCAAAACATGCTAGCTAGGCTCAAACTAGCACAGCTCCCAGAGTAGACACACGCATGACTGGAAGAGGGCATTTGCATTTTAAGACAGATCTGCTGCTTGTTTTATTCCTCTTCTTTCAAGTAACAGTATCTTACAAAACTAGATGATTTGAAAGGGAAGGTTTAACTTCCAAGAAAGAGGAGGGAAACAAACAAATAAAACCCTCCAACCAAACAACAGAAAACAAAAGCCTTTATGGGAAGAGTAATGCCGTTGCAAAGCATGCTTAAAGTGGATGCCAACGCAAAGAGAATCCAGAAAGACTAATTTTTGTTGTTGCTGTTCTGACATGCTTGTAGCTCTAGTACTTGGGACAGTCCTAGACCTGTTGTCTTTTCCATCATCTTTCTTAAAGACAAACTTTGAGAGATTGCTTTTGCTCCACCCCTCACTAAAGTGCCATACAAAAGCAGCAGTGTGAGAATCATCACCCTAGTGATAAACCATCTCTTCAAGCAACCTGTCCCCTAAGTATGAGAAGAAATAGCTTCCAAAAATCTCAGTTCTTAGTACATGCATCTGTTTCTGTGTACTCTAACAGCATTTTACTAAAATGGAAATGCTACTGAAATTGTAGTATTTCACATGCTCTCCAGTTGTCTTTAAGAACTGCCCAAGAACAGATAGCTTCATTTTTTCCCCCTCTTGACCTACATGCTACAGTTTCTCCTAGAAATAGTTCTGTGATAATCTTATCCAGCAAGGGCTACAAAATGTAAAAATACATTACCCCCTTTGAGCTGTTGGTTCAGCATGTCAATACAACTGGGCTGGCTTCATTACCTAACTCGTTCTGATCTAGTCTAGCTTGGTTATTTCCTTGTTATGTTGTTCAGACGTACCCAGCTNCCTAACATCCAGCCTATACTTCCCTCGGCACAACTTGAGGCTGTGTCCCCTTGTCCTGTTGCTGGTTGCCTGGGAGAAGAGACCAACCCCCACCTGGCTACAGCCTCCCTTCAGGAAGTTGTAGACAACAATGAGGTCTTCCCCGAGCCTCCTCTTCTCCAGGCTAAACAACCCCAGCTCCCTCAGCTTCTCCTCATAGGGTTTGTGTTCTAGGCAGAAGAGGAGCAAATAGTCCAGCACAGGAACCTGGGTTAGCCACAGTCCAGGCAAAGCAGTGTTTATGTTGTCCAAGGACAAGCCAAGGACAACGTACCATCAAGGCAGGTACACTATGCGTGAGGTGCTGGTCAGGACAGTCAGAGCCTGTTGGTATAATTGTGGCCTTAGCACAACCATCTCCACAGCCTCTTTAGATTAGGTTGTTTTAGTTATTTTGGTTTTGATATCAAACATGAGGTTTAAAATCATGTGGATATCAGTGATGAGGAGGACACCTGTACACACTTTACTGCTCTGCACTTATCCTGGTGCAGCAGACCTGTGAAGAGCAGAGAGAAGTAGACTTCTGCTCCCTCTGGTGTGCTCAACTGAGACTGTAAGCAGAGTAGCTTCTAGATTGTCTTAATTTACATCTGGATAGGGACCAAGGCGGTTTGAAAATTAAAAGGGCATAACCACAGGGCTGATGGCTGCCTCCTTTTCCTTTACCAAGTAGATCTTGCCAAGTGAAGTTGTCTGACCTATGTGTCTGTAAAAGGGAGTGTTTAAAAATGCTCTAGCCTTTTTCTTTGTCATGACTGGGTTGAGCAGATGTTTAGGAAAGATTTTTCTTCCTAGCAGGACCTAAGTCAACGAGGAATCCTTCAAGATTTTGGGAACAGAGCAGTACAGTTTAAAAGATTACTCTCCGGTTCTTCGTTGGGTTTGCTCTTGTTTTTTTCTCCTTCATTTTTATGTTCACGAAAAGTGCTAAGTTAACAGACTTGGAGATGAACCTCCCTCTTTATCCAGCTGTCCTGACAATGTACTTCTTCCCTGAGGGACCACTTTTAAGGGGACTGGATGGTAGGTTGATTCCTACTTATGCGTCTCTGCCAGTAACTAACTGCCTGTGAGGAGATGACCTAATTCTGCCTGTGAAGGTGATGGGATTTTGGTGGGCCAACCTCCTGGCTGGAAAAAAAAAAATCAAAGTTGAGCTCTTAATAATTACCTTGATCTGTAGATAAGGCACTTGTTTGGTTTAAGTGTAGAGAGAAATCTATATGCACACAGACATAAAAAATATATATATGCCTAAATGCCATCTGCTTCCTTTGCCTTATAGTAGTATTCACTCTGTGGGCACGGCCCATGGAGTTATTATCTTTACAGCTATTTTGTAGTCATGACACTGTTATTACCATGCAGGAATGGGAAAAAAAATATTATCTTTTTTTTCTTTTTTTCTTTTTTTGGTGTCAGTTTTCATTAAATTGCTAACATTTTAATACCAAATAAAGAGTGGAGACTGTCAGGCGCTTCACGCTTTTTTAACGTCGCCAGGTGAACATCAGAGGCTTTCTTACAGATACTGAACTGTGAAAAATGCTGCTTTTAAAAGGATAAACATTTTTGATAGATCAAATACAGTACATTAATTCTCCTGCAGCTTAATGTGACTATACCTGAATCTGATCATTTCTTTAAATCCTGAAGTCGGTTGCTGTTCTGCTACTTTTCAATGACATTTAACAGTTAGACTTAAAAATACAGAAGAATGCATTATAAGTTTTACCCAAAATGATTATGGCAGTCATTTGAATAAAATACAGATTTTGCAAGCTGTAAAGCATATCATTATACTACATACTGGTCTAACTAAGGTTTGGTTCACAAACTACAGTGCTCTAACCAAGTCATTAAATCTATCTAAAAGGGCCTCATTTGAGAAGCAATAAAATTTTTAATCATTTTATTATTAAAAGAGTGTTTAATATGTAGCTAATTAAATGCCAAAGGCAGGTTATCTGAGTTTAACCTTCAAAAAGAAAATGATGTATCAAAGTCTGCCTCTGGCATCATGGGATAGAAATGTCATCCTCATAATCATTGCGTGACAACTAGCTGGTGGCCTTTTCTAGAGCTATAGTTAAATTACCTGATTAAATTAATAGCCATTTAGATGTTTTAGGAACTGCACAGACCTATACTAAATGAAAATTAGGTCCATTACATTTTCTGAGTGGGCTAGATAGACCCTAAAATAAAACACGTATGCCATTGTCCACATTACTTAGATTAAGCAATTAAAAGCCCTTTCTTAAAAGCTACTAATTTTCCATAATGTGCCAAGAACTAGCTACACACCAATGATCAGGGAGAGAGTTTTTCTCTGTTTTCTGCCACCTTTCTTGTTTATTTTACTGTTAGAAAGTCCCAGGTGCTTGTGTATGTGGGAGTGTATTAAACACAAATGTTCAAGTCCGTTCATGTGTCGTGTTGCTTTGGCCTCTCTTAAAGTCTGACCTCCTGAATAGAATAGAATCAACCAGGTTGGAAGAGACCTCCAAGATCATCCAGTCCAACCCAGCACCCAGCCCTATCCAGTCAAACAGACCAGGGCACTAAGTGCCTCAGCCAGGCTTTGCTTGAACACCTCCAGGGATGCTGACTCCACCACCTCCCTGGGCAGCCCATTCTAATGCCAATCACTCTCTCTGCCAAGAACTTCTTCCTAACATCCAGCCTAGACCAAGCAGATTCTTGCTGAGAGGAGGTGTCTGTTTCATAGATCAAGTCAGTACATTCTCTAAGTCAAAATCATTCAATGACTGTGCTAGTTTGAGCCTAGCTGGGATGTTTTGGTGAGAAGAACTAGATGATAGGCTGAGAAATGAAAACAATGCTGAGGTCTGCTTCGCTCACAGTCTTGCTGAGATGTGTAAAGAAGAAAAGCAAAACAAAGATAAAGTCACTTCTGCTTTGCCTGCTGGGGAGAGCTGAGGCTGCTGGCTGAACTCCATCTTGCTTTCTAACCTCACCCTCCATTTGCTTTGGCTGATTTCACCTTTGCTTCTTAATCCCCTTGGCCGAACCTCCATTCTTCCTTGGGACTGGGGTAAGGATGAGAGGGGTAGGGGGAAGGTGAGGGGTGGTTAAGAGCCCCTCCTGGGGACTCAGGTTTCTGGGAGGGGAGTTGTGTCTGTATTACCTGTTTACCTTGTATATTTCTGTCTATATCTGTATATACTGTAAATATCTGCTTGTAAATTGTGCCAGCTGTAAATATAAGCTTCATTCAAATTTCCAGAGCTGACTGAGTCTAGTCTGGGTGATTTCTACAGTGCTGGGGGGCAGGGGACACCCAAACCATCACAACGACCTAGCCTTTCTTAGCACATTAGATGAAACTGGTTTATACAGTAGGCTTTCAAATGATGCAGTTAGCTGGATTAGCAAATCTAACTGTGAAGCCTGATTTTTTAACCAACCAACCAACCAACCATGCAAATCCAAAACTGTTTCATATTTTATATTTAACTCCAGCACTATTTCCAGAGTTAGTAAAGTGAAATATGAGCCAATCTCATGGAAGAGAAGCTCTCCTAGAACCTACAGCTTAATAAAACATGATTTAGCATTTCATTCTGTTGTAATAATATTTATAACCATTGTTGTGGTTTGAAATGGTGCCTGCTTTTTTTCGTTGTTCTGGGTTTGTGTGGAGTTTTCATTTTGAAGTTCTGCTGCATGGGCAACTCTTTTTACAAGCAACATGGCAGTAATATTTCAAAGAACTTCTTACACATTTTCATTTTGTGATAAATTACATGCAGCAACTTGTCAGATCACAGCTCACAGGATGTTAGGGGTTAGAAGGGACCCAAGGAGATCATCGAATCCAACCCCCCTGCCAGAGCAGGACAATCCTATCTAACACAGATCACACAGGAACACATCCAGACAGGCCTTCAAAGTCTCCAGAGAAGGAGACCCCACAACCTCTCTGGGGAGCCTGTTCCAGTGCTCTGTGACCCTCACAGTAAAGAAGTTCCCCCTTGTGTTGAGGTGGAACCTCTTTTGCTGCAACTTACACCCATTGCTCCTTGGAGCAAGTAAGAAGAGCCTGCCCCCCCCTCCTGGCCAGCCCTCAGATGTTTATAAACATTTATGAAATCCCTTCTAAGTCATCTCTTTTCCAGACTAAAAAGTCCCAAGTCTCATGAAGTCCCAAGATGCTCATGAAGTAATTAATAGACATGCGAAATACCAGCACCAGTTTCACTTCACAGTTCAGACTGAAGGAAGTTTAAGGGACATCCTAGATTTAGCACAGCTTTTGGCTCAGGGATGTATCTTCTCACCATTGGAGGGCAAGGACAACAAAATCTGGTCTACTCAAGTTCATTCTAACTGATGTGCCAAATCACATTGGTATTCACAGAAAGTGTCTTTTTGTATCAATCTTCAGGAAAGAAAAACACACCAAAAAAGGCTGCCCAAAATTTCAATACTTTTCAAACTGGCTTGCCATATCAGTGCTCAAATTGGCTTGCCATATCAGTGCTCAAATTGGCTTGCCATATAAGTGCTATGGTTTTGAAGGCTACTGGAACTGCCATTCTGTAAATGGGAGTGGTGAACAGAAGACAGGCATAGGATAAGGAACTAATTTGGGTTGGCAGTGAATCTGTAGAAGAAAGAGTGAATCTGTGTCTTAAAATACTTCATCTTCATAGAATGAATCACAGAATCATAGAGTGTCAGGGGCTGGAACAGACCTTGAAAGATCATCTGATCCAGCCCCCCTGCCAGAGAAGAATCACCTAGAGCAGATCACACTGGAATGCATCCAAACAGTTCTTGAATATCTCCAGAAAGGGAGGCTCCACAACCTCCCTGGGCAGCTGATTCCAGTTCTCTGTCACCTTCACAGTGAACAAATTCTTCCTCAGGTCCACATGGAACCTCCTATGCCTCAGCTTCCATCCATTGTCCTGTCAGTGGGCATCACCGAGAAGTGGCTGGCCTCATCCTCCTGGCACTCACCCCTTCCATATTTATAAACATCAATCAGGTCACCCCTTAATCTCCTCCTCTCCAAGCTAAAAAGCCCCAGCTCTAAAAGCTCCAGCTCCCTCAGTCTCACAAGCCTGTCTTAGACTGTCATCCCTTGTTTCAGTTTGTTTCATAGCCAAAGTTTGTTGCTGTAGTGGTTTTGTTGTAAAAGTGTCTCTTTTACAAGTGTAAGTATCAATGCATGCATGTTTTCTTGAATAATATCTCACCCCTTGGATTATCTTCAGGAGCCCTTGGTAAAATTTGCTTTTGGTAGGAACGATTAAACAGTATCTAAAGTGAGGGTGAGCTCTGTCTCCTTAGTCTCCCCACCATGTCCCTGGAGTTTGCTGCTTTAGTCTTTGTCTCCAAGCAAGGATACACAACCTTCTTTGGTACTTGCAGCATAAGTCCTCTCAGTACTGCAATGCTTCTATGTTTCCTCACAGAAATATAAAAAATAACATGCTGAAGAGGATGTTAAATAACATCTAACACTTTAGCAGTGTCTTTTCATTTTGTGGGGATCCCTACATGCTTCACAGCATTTTCCCCTGACTGAGCAAAAGGAGCATTTCCCCAGTACTACAAGAGGACATAAGGGCCATCTGGTCTTGGCTGGCCTAGTGGTACAGCATCGTAGGGACAAGCAGAGACACTGGTCAGGTCACACCTTGAGTACTGTGTCCAGTTCTGGGCTTCTCAGTTCAAAAGAGATGTTGAAGTACTCGAATGTGTCCACAGGAGGGCGACAAAGCTGGTGAGGGGCCTGGAGCACAGCCCTGTGAGCAGAGGCTGAGGGAGCTGGGGGTGTGCAGCCTGCAGAAGAGGAGGCTCAGGGCAGAGCTCATTGCTGTCTACAACTACCTGAAGGGAGGCTGTAGCCAGGTGGGGGTTGGTCTCTTCTCCCAGGCAGCCAGCAATAGAACAAGGGGATACAGTCTCAAGTTGTGACAGGGAAGGTCTAGGCTGGATGTTAGGAGGAAGTTGTTGGCAGAGAGAATGATTGGCATTGGAATGGGCTGCCCAGGGAGGTGGTGGAGTTGCTGTCCCTGGAGGTGTTTAAGAAAAGCCTGGCTGAGGCACTTAGTGCCATGGTCTGGTTGATTGTCTTGGGCTAGGTGCTAGGTGATCTGCAAGAGATCCTGCCTGCACTCTGCAAACCTCCATGCCAAGAGGAACCAGGATCACGTCAGAGATCGTCTGCCTCTTTCCCAGCACCCTGGGAAGATCTAGAAGCCTTTCAACTGAGCAGTTCCAACTCTGCCACAAAGGAGCCAGGGACTGTCTTGACATTTCTACTCCACTGCACTGAGTAGCACAGACTTTCCTGAGGGCTCCAGGCTACCTGTTTGTAAGTGGAGCAAAGCCATTTTGTGGCTAAACCTCTCCAAATTTTCTCATTCTCCTCAATGAATTAATGGCCCATAAGCATCCTTGTGAAGATTTCCCTGACCTAATTCAACCCCAAATTTAACTAATTAGTATATAGTTGTGGATGGGGCTTCCCAGAAATAAAATTAATTACATATTTTCTAATCCCTGCCTTGTTAATTGCCCCAACTGAGTAACCCAAACTGTTTAATGAAAACTCAAACAGTAGAGCTGCACAGATCAAGCAAGTGCCCAGGGCTCTTTGTCATCCACATATGACTGATGTTTTGGTTTGGTTTTTCTTTTCAATGAATGAAAAGCATTTCTTAGAAAGATGTCAGACAAAGTATGAGAAGTACAAAGTAGTGATGAAGCAGTGCTTTTTCTGTTAAGAGACTTATGGGAGAAAAGCAGTCCAAGTGGAAAAAAAACCCAAAACTGAATGTCAAATGCAGGCCCCAGCTGAAGGAAATGGTGTGGGGGAAAAGTTTTAGCAGTGCCAGTGCTTCAGAAATACATATTTTAAGTGACTTTTCTCTAACAGTAGCTGGATGACATTTTCCATATGCTGTATTCCTTAAAAAGACTTTAAATCTTCCCTTAAAGTCCTCATCTCACAGGGGCAGGGCTGTACCATGCCAAATTTATAGTGGTGGCACCAAGATGAAATTTAGATCTCTTCGGTGAAGCATCCCTTTGAGTACAGCTGAATCTGTGTTCATGAGACTCATCTCCAGGTGTGGAACAGAGAGTATTTCCAGGTCAGCAGTTAGCAAAAGCTTTCCCATATCCTGTAGTAGAACCCTGCATATCTTTCCCTTTATCACTCCAGTTCACAATGTGTTAGTAGTGGATTAAGGGGCTGCTGCTGTGGCTTCTGTAAGATGCTTCAAGAAGCTTTTAAGGTGGACAGAGTTAAGCCAATCTGCACCTCTTCAATAACTTATCTAAGAAGGGAAACCCTGTTGGGTGAGTTCCTTTTTTTTGGGGGGGTAGGGGGAACTCCTTTGTTTTGGAGAGGAGTGAGATGTGGGAGAGACACCCATGTGGACACTGAGGTCAGTGAGACAGGACATGGGGAAGCATGCCAGAGCACACATTCCTCTTTGGCCCATGGTGAGATGGCAGGCTGATCTCTTGTAGCCCTTAGAGGTCAGTGGTCTGTCTTTTGCCCATGACTATAATAGAATGAATGAGTCCCCCCCGTCCTGTCTCCACCCTTGAGCCTTTTGTTGAATTTTCTCCTCCTCATCCCAGCAGAATGGAGTAGGAGTGAATGAGGCTGCTTGTTGGTTGCTAGCTGGATGTGCTCAAGCCATCCCCACAGCTATTTTGTGGAGAAAAATGCAGGAAGGTGAGTACATTTTCAGCCTGTATAAAACTACTTGCTAAGCTTTCTCTGCAACAGTTCCCACTGCCTTCTGTGATAGTTTGTTTAAAGTTCTTTCAAAGTTTCTCTCTTGAGTTAAGAATCTACACTTGAGTGCTACACTGAGTCTCACCATCTTAAGTAAACCATCCCACTGGCTTCATTGGAGCTATTCAGTAAGATGTCACAGAATTAAGCAGCAAATCATTATTCTGGCTAGAAAAACATGCTCTAAGCTGTGAAATATTAACACTGAACACAAATCAATGTGTTTTTTCTGCTAGATCATGATTTCAATGATGGGATATTGGATTTGATAAGCAATGCAAGCTGCCACAACTGATGAGATAAGTGATAGGGGGAGAAAAATGACTCATGGGAAGAGAACAGCAACAGACCTGTTTAAAATTGCAAAGTCTGAAGGAAAAAGGGTAGGTAAAGGGTGCAATTTATTGTTTAGGGTATGATTAGAGGTCTCTACCATCAGGGTACTGAAAATGCTGAAATGAAAATGTAAATGATTTTTAAGAGTACTTTACAATGATTCTGTTAGAGCATCCCATTTTCAAACCCGGTTCAGTGTTGTGACAGATTTGCCTTTTCAATGCTGGTGCTGGTCCAGACTTCTAGATATGCCCACTTCTTCCTCTGTTATGAAGAGAAGTTAGTAAAGAAAACTCATATACATAGACTTCAGATATTTTTTTCCTCTTTTTTTGTTCTTTCACCCATGTAGTTAAATATGGATTTAAGGTATTACAACACAGATGTGATTTTTCTCCATGACATCAGAACAGATCTGCCAAGTGCTGAGAGCTGACTAAAAGCCCCTTACATTTGCAAGGAATGAGCATGGATGTGTGGTCTGTGCTCACTGTACATTGTAACCAGCTCATGGATTTGTATTGAAGTGGTCCAGGAAGAGCTCACAGAAGTGTGAGAGCATGGATGCTTCTGAAAGGGTGGTGGGCTGGGAACGGCATGTGGTAGGAGCTGTGCCTGTAATGGAGATTTCCAAACTGCAGATCTATTTTCCCAGTTGATGTAGGTTTTTGGTGAGCTGCCATTGCATGTTAGAGGTGTTCACATAAGAATGGCACGCCTGGAGGTGCTACTGAAAGGTGGATTGTGCCACCTGGCAACTGCTGCCTGGGATGCTGGGTTTTCTCTTCAGAATGCTGGAAATGGGCAGTTTCTTTCACTGATATAGGCACACTTATTTTTCAAGTCAAATGAGGTAGAATTAGTCAGCAGGATGAAATCTGCTGTGCCCAAGAATGACCAAGAATTGGAATATTTACTAAAGTGTCTTCAAAAGAGATGTTGAAGTACTGGAATGTGTCCAGAGGAGGCTGACGAAGCTGGTGAGGGGCCTGGAGCATAAACCCTGTGAGGAGAAGCTGAGGGAGCTGGGGGTGTGCAGCCTGGAGAAGAGGAGGCTCAGGGCTGACCTCATTGCTGTCTACAACTACCTGAAGGGAGGCTGTAGCCAGGTGGGGTTGGTCTCTTCTCCCAGGCAACCAGCAATAGAGCAAGGGGACACAGTCTCAAGTTGTTCTGGGGAAGGTCTAGGCTGGATGTTAGGAGGAAGTTGTTGGCAGAGAGAGTGATTGGCATTGGAATGGGCTGCCCAGGGAGGTGGTGGAGTCGCTATCCCTGGAGGTGTTCAAGAAAAGCCAGGATGGGGCACTTAGTGCCATGGTCTGGTTAATTGGCTAGGGCTGGTTGATAGGTTGGGCTGCAGGATCTTGGAGG
>WAAF01012414.1:0-12884 GCA_013400475.1 Tricholaema leucomelas | reverse complement strand
AGCCATTCCCCACCCAGCCTGGATCTGTGCTTGGGATTGCACTGACCCAGATGCAGGACCTTACACTTGGCCTTGTTGAATGTCATGAGGTTGGCCTGGGCACACCTCTCCAGCCTGCCCAGGTCCCTCTGGATGGATCCCTGCCCTCTAGCAAGGGATTTTTATTTATTTCTATTTTTTTTACCCTGCCTTGTGGAAAACCCAATGTAATTAAGCTCCATGGCTTCTGACAGCATCCAGTTTTCTTTGCTGAATCAAAAGAGGTAGCGTGAAAATACAGTCACAGTCTTGAGCCGTAAAGTTCATTTTCAGCTTTTCCATTGTTTACAGCTGTTGGCTCTTTGGAATGAATCCAGATAAAGTGTTGACCTAGCACTGAAGGGCAACTCTGTGTTCATGCAAAACATGCCACAAGTAACTGGATTTATGTTTGAACCTACTCTACACAAGAGTCAGGATTTTTTCTCTTGTAGTTACTCCAGGATTTTTCCAGCAGGCAGTTTGGGGTTAGTTTTTGGAAGACAGTGTTGTTTGTCTTAGTTTCACACAGCAGTCAGTGTCTCTCATAACATTTCAGTATGTGGGATAAGTTAACTATCTCTTTGCTTATGCAGAGCAGTGTTTTGTTTCAATATGGATTTTGTTTTGTTGTTAGATTTGGTTTGGCTCTTTGGGGTTTGGGTTTGTTTATTTTCGCTTTGCCTTTTTGCTGTCTTCTTTTGTTTTTGCAGTGGGGAGACCTTATTGCTCTCTACAATGACCTGGGTGTTTGGTGTCTTCTTCCCACTAACAAGTCAAAGAAGAAGAGCAGATGGCTTCAGGTAGGACAGGCTGAGGGTCTGGGTTGATGAAAAGCTTAACATGAGCCTGCAGTGTGCACATGCAGCCCAGACAGCAACCCTGTGCTGGGCTACATCAAGAGNAGGACAAGGGGGAATGGGTTTAAGCTGGAGGAGGGGAGATTTAGACTGGATGTTAGGAGGAAGTTCTTTACAGTGAGGGTGGTAAGACACTGGAACAGGTTGCCCAGGGAGGTTGTGGATGCTTCCTCCCTGGAGGCGTTTAAAGCCAGGCTGGATGAGGCCTTGAGCAGCCTGCTCTAGTGGGAGATGTCCCTGCCTATGGCAGGGGGTTGGAGCTGGATGATCCTTGAGGACCCTTCCAACCTAAACCATTCTATGATTCTATGACTCTAGGTTGCATCAGGTGCAGTTTAGATCAGATATGAGAAGAAACTCCTTTACTGAAAAGGTAGCCAAACATTAGAACAGATTCCCCCGGGAGAATCCCCACCACTAGAGGTGTTTAAAAGATAGAGATGTGGTGCTAAGGGATTTGGTTTAGCACCAGGTTTGGTAGAGCCAGAGACTGTTTGGATTCAGTGATATTAAAGGTCTTTTCCAGCCAAAACAATTCTATTCTACTCTATTTTTTTTTTTTTAAGATAGAGATGTGGTGCTAAGGGATTTGGTTTAGCACCAGGTTTGGTAGAACCAGAAACTGTTTGGATTCAGTGATCTTAAAGGTCTTTTCCAGCCAAAACAATTCTATTCTACTCTATTTTTTTTTTTTTAAGATAGAGATGTGGTGCTAAGGGATGTGGTTTAGCACCAGGTTTGATAGAGCTAGAGAGCGGTTGGATTCAGTGATCTTAAAGGTCTTTTCCAGCCAAAACAATTCTATTCTACTCTACTTTTTTTTTTTTTTTTTAACCTTATCTTTTTCTTTTAGTTTTCTTTCTTTCTTTTTTAATGCAGTATTTTCTGGCTGCCTTCACTGCTCCTTTAAATACTCTCTGTACAAACCTGCATTAAGTATCACCATTTTTCACTAGTACATTTATCACTGTTATTATTTATGTTTCTGGCTCACCGTGTCGATGCAAATGTATTAAATACTGTTAAGACCTGTATGCTTTAGCATCTGTGCAATATCATCACACCTCCAAGGCTAAGCCTGCAGCTGAAGTGTTTAAGAATTTATATGGCCATTCTTTTTCTCTCACGGTGGCATTAGAGGGAAGGGGGAAAAAAACCCCAACCCAATAATGAAATGCATAACCTATATCTGCAGAAAATATAACTGGCCTATTTATGATTTTGATTCACAGTTCGGGCACTAGAAATATACTGTCCTGCAGGTTTAGGCTTTTAGCAGTTATTTGTTAGTGGCAACTCCTGCACACATTTTCCTGCAAGCCTTTTGGATTTCAAGAGAAAATGTGTCCTTCAAACAAGTTATTTCTTTGAGGGCTCTTTCTGCAAGTGGGTTCCGCTGTGTATTGGCTACTCGTAATATTTTGTGTTATCATCTTGTCAGGGTTCAATTCATTACTCCATTCATTATTCAATTTGTTGGGCCATGAGCATCTGAATAATTGAAAACTGCAGAAGTATTATAAATTATAGTGTCTGCATGAAATCCCAGTTCTAGGGTTTATGGCTTGCCTTTAAGAAATCAGTCTCTGTTGAAACTTGGCACATGAGGTCTCATCTTTAAAGCACAATGTTATCAGTGTGGTGGGTTTTAATATCTGTATTGTTGCACACTGAAGAACTCAGGTTGCCTGAGTGTATCAAATTAGGGACTTCTGTAAAAGTTTGTCTGTTTTTTAATTACTATTGCCATGGCAGTGATGTGGACTAGGGACAGATAAAGAAATTAATTTATTTTGAGGTTAATAGGCAATCTAATTAAAAATACTTTTTTTTTTTCCCTTCTCTTCCACTAAAGTGCTTAATATATCTCCCTCATATTAAAGACAAAATATTTTTGGTGATCTTTTACAGGATCAAGGATGTTCACATCCAGAAAGATAAGCTGACACTCAGCTGTTATTTTAACTAAGTACAGTATGTCTTCAATATGCTTTTTTACATTTTCTTTTTAGCTGTGTGTTTTGATTTGGGCACAAGCTAACCTCAGGAGGTTCAACAAGGCCAAGTGCAAGGTCCTACATTTGGGTCAAGGCAATGCCAAGCACAAATACAGGCTGGGCAGTGACTGGATGGAGTGCAATCCTAAGAAGAGGGACTTGGGGGTGCTGATGGACAAGAAGCTCAACATGAGCCAGCAGTGTGCACTTGAGGCCCAGAAAGCCAACCAGAGCCTGGGCTGCATCAGAAGAAGTGTGGCCAGCAGGTCATGAGAGGTGATTCTCCCCTCCTACTCCACTCTGGTGAGACCCCACCTGGAGTACTGCCTCCAGTTCTAGAACCCCTATGACAAGAGGGATGTGGAGATGCTGGAGCATGTACAGAGGAGGGCCACGAGGATGATCAGAGGGCTGGAGCAGCTCTGCTATGAGGACAGACTGAAATAGTTGAGGCTGTTCAGTCTGGAGAAGAGGAGGCTCCCAGGTGACCTTCTTGTGGCCTTGCAGTATCTGAAGAGGACCTACAGAAAAGCTGGGGAGGGACTTTTTAGGCTCTCAGGGAGTGACAGGACTGGGGGGGAATGCAGCAAAGCTGGAGGTGGGGAGAGTCAGACTGTCTTTAGGTAAAAGGCCACATTTGAGAAGAAATGCCAGAAGCAGTGAATCTGTTCTCTGTGTGGATCTGACATTAAGGTTACAAAATAATGTTTAATTTATTCCTGTGCTGGTTGCTGGTAGCCTTATATGCTTCTCTCACGAATAACTGTTAGGATAATTTTTGGTGTTATAATACAGGGAATTTTATAGTCATGCTTTTGACAAGCTACAAAATAGCAAGAATGGTGAAGAGCTCTGCTGTATCAATCATGCAGATTATCATGTGAACCACTTTCTTTGGGTTGGCCACAAGCTTTTGCAGAATTAAAAGAAAGATGCTTTCCTGAGAAGGTGGTCTAGGACTCTCAGAATTTGATTCAGCAACCCAAACCCAGGGCTGTGGCACCATTTGAGGTATCTTGGCTGTCCTGCAGTCCTTCAGCTATTGGTCTAACATGGATAAGGCTTAGAATCGTAGAATCAACCAGATTGGAAAAGACCTGCAAGATCATAGAATCATAGAATGGTTTAGGTTGGAAGGGACCTCAAGGATCACTCAGCTCCAACCCCCTGTCATAGGCAGGGACACCTCCCACTACAGCAGGTTGCTCAAGGCCAGATCATCCAGTCCAACCTATCACCCAGCCCTATCCAAAAAACTAGACCTTGACTTCTTAGGTTCTGAAGGATATCTCAGTGCAGGTGCCCTCAGGTACCTTAGCAGTCCAGCCCTAATCAAGATTTGAAGCTATTTGCCTTTTTCAGCCAAGTATCCTTTACAGCAGCCTTTGTACCTTGCCATCTTTTGAACACTTTAGTCTTCCATTGTATTCTGTCTCTTCTCTGCCTCTCTTTGCTTGGAGGCCTCTTACAGAGCAGACAATTACCCAGAGCTAGCTGCAGCTTTCTGTCAGTGAAACTCACCCAGGAGAAGCAAAAATGGAATTTCGTAATAGTTTTCAGACTCTAGCCCTCTTCACAAGGTCAAAATGAAAAACTCTGCTTTTGAGGCTTCCCAATGGCACCACCACATAAAGCAGTCCCATGTGGTTCTGACTGCCAAGGATGCTCAGGTCATTCGTCTGAGAGCTCTCTGAGTGGTGTTCACAGGAATGGCTCCACAAGAAGCCCAACTTTGTCAACACAGTTGGCCATCATGTGTTGTTTCCATGTGTGTGACACTGAGGTGGTTATCACTTCTGGGATATGAAGGCAAGGTTGGTCAAAGCTGCTGGAGGGCAGTGGCTGTTCAGGGGTGATCTGGCTATGTGAAACCAAAGTGAGGTGCTTTGAGTGCAAACTCCTGGTGTGTAATGGAAGAGGTGTGAAGAAATAAAAGGGTTTGGATCTCTGGGGTTGCAGGTAGGTGCTGTGGTGGAGTGCAAAGTGGGAAGTCCAGGCAACATCAAAACTGGAAGAGAATGGGAGGAGGGAGTTTTATTGAGAGAGCAAAAAGGTTAGCAGTGAAGTGTGCAACATCCTCCTTGCTTTATTTTGTGTCTTGTTATTGACAATCTTATTGTTCAGTCATTTAATAGGCAGTTTGTCTGAGTAAGAAGACAGATTAGGTGCAGGAAGCATGATAATTAAAGCTGCAGTATAAAAAACTACTTTAGGAAATCTTCTGTCCACTCACATTTTTTTTATGTCAGATGAGGTTGATCTGGTTTAATGACATTTGCTAATAAAATAAGGATTTTCATCTGGAAACTATTTTTCTTGCTTGCTTTCCATATTTCTTAAAGCATATCCGGGCTCTCTGAAGTACAGCAAGCAGTCCTGTTATCAAACTACCATATCCCTTTTATTCCAATTATCAAACTACCATGTATCCCTTCCCACATTGACAAAGTCTAGCTCAGATCTGCTAATAAATGCGTGGTTTTGAGACATAGATGGCTTTTTATTTATGTTTTAGAGTGAACAAAATTGGGTTTGCAGCGAAAGCACATTCTCATCTTTAGCAGTGGGGGAGCTGCCTTTGTGCTGCAATACTACTCAGAGCACAGGATCATATTTAATAAAGAGATATTTAGTTTGCTATTGGAAAAGGATTGCTGCAGGAAGATATAAAAGCTACTTAGATATTTTTATAGAACTTTTGCATAAATCTTGTATCCATAACCTGATCTACTGACATAAATATTAGCAGCTTGTTTCTATTTCACCTGCTGTACAACCACTGCTGTCCTACAGCAATAACCAGCAAGGGAATAGAGCTATTTGCTGCTGTCATAAATAAGATGGGGTGTCACAGCTGTTTTCATTTGACTGAGCAGTAATGGAGTTAATTATACTTCCAGTCCCTCTGTTTTTGATCTGTGTTTCCAAAGTCATCTAAGCTTCTGGAATTCCTGCAATTTTTTTAACCCTTTTTTTCCTTGTCACCTGAACATTGTCTGTAATTTGAAGAAGGTTTTATTGTTACAATTCTTTCTGTTATTCAGCTACACTTTTCTTATTAATCAAACTTTACTATTATCTGAAAACCTCTATCAAAAAAATCAAAGCATTTATTTGTACTGAACAACATAAAAAAAACAGAGAGCATGAACCTTCTTGAAGACCAGACATCATAGATATACTTTTATTGGAAAAGAAATCTGTTTTCATCTCCAGCAACTCTTAGTTTAAGAAAAAGAGCAAAGCTGTGCCTTGATTTGATCATTCATATTGCTAAAAGAATGCATGCAATTCAGGAAGTCAAAAAGGGACAGACAGAGTTGCACAAATCAGGAAAAGATAATTCTTGTTTTGAAACATTAACCCATGAAACTGATACACAGCAACAGATTAGGCAGAACCCCTTGCAAGAAAACCTCCTTCTTGTCTATCAGCTTTTCCAGTTGCATTTTTGTTTGGTTTTTCCTCTTTTATTATTTTTAGATGCATTAGTAATAGATCAGAATGAACTCATTGTTTATGGGCTCTAATGACAATAACTTCAATGTGGCCAGGTTTTTGTTCAGAGAAATTAACATCTGAAGTCACACAAAGAAATATAGATGTCAGTACATCTGTGATCGAGGCTCTGATTCTGAGCCAGCTCTGTAGAGCTACTTCTTTTATGGGAGTCAGGCACTAGATGTGTATGAAAATCACACTGGACACTTATTTGCATATTTCCATGCTTAAAAATGTGCTTTGTGGGGTGCCTCCAGTGGTTTGCAAGCAAGTAAGTGACAAAATGAAACACTAGAGCAGCAATTACTACAACTATAAATCTCTAATATAAATACTCTGTAATTGTTAAGTCTCAAAAATGCCTTTGAGATGTTGAGCAAAGAGGTAGCTTTATTTGCCCTTGGAAAGGGCTGCCCAGGGAGGTGGTGGAGTCACCATCCCTGGAGATGTTCAAGAAAAGGCTGGATGAGGCACTTAGTGCCATGGTCTAGTTGACTGGCTAGGGCTGGGTGCTAGGTTGGACTGGATGATCTTGGAGGTCTCTTCCAACCTGGTTGATTCTATGATAAATAGAACTGTAATACACAGTTAAAAATTCATAGTTACTTGCAATTTAGCATAAGAAAAATGATTGTAAATGATGTGACAGCATAAAAAGTCTGTGATAAGTTACCTTGCTCTTAGTGTATTTTCCTGGTTCTCAGATCTGATTGCCATGCTACTATTGCAGCATTACAAGACTAAGATTTATGTATTATTTTATCCCATTGTTTACTTTTTTGAAAAAATAAATGCATAACAGAGCAAGCAGACAGGATGAGGAGAGACAGGTGAGATCAGATAAATTTTCTGGAAGGCCTGCTAAAAATGTGCCATCATTCAGTCGTGGCAGACAGATTACAATGTGCAGGACCAGTACTTCTCATGTGATTTTAGCAGACTGCTTTCTGGCTCAAGCCAGGCCCAGTACCCCTTTGAAGAGTCTGCTCAGGAGTGGATTTGTTGAGACATTGTATATTTGATCAGAGCTCTTATGAACAGTAAGCATTGGTGTCACCATCAAATACCTACCTAGAAGACAAAATCAAATTTTAGAAGGGCAATTCATTGTCCTCTAATGACTTAACACTAGTCCAAAGCAGAGAAGTCAAAGCTTCTACTCCCTGCTGCCTAAAACTTCCATCACTGCACCACACCACCACCCCCCACATGTGGCTGTATACGATCATGGAAATTTTGCCTATTGACACAAACTCTGGGATGGTGAGAAGATGTTTACCCTTTGCTGAAAGGTCAGGAGAAAGGTGGGGGCTGGGATTTTGTTTTGGGATTTTTTAAGCCAGGCTAAGTTTAAAATCCAGGCTGCATTCTGAGGTGTGTAAAAACTTTTTTTTCAGCAATGGATTTAGCCAAGCTACAGCCTTTGCTACAGAAGGTCATATCTTTCGCTCTGAAGTCTTTCAGACTCTGAATCCAGTTTACATATTGAGCTCTCAGAACTATTTTCAACTACCAAGGGCATCTGAGCATGAAGAACACATTTCTTGATGTCTCTAGTTACAAATTGGCACACAGATGGGTTGCAGTATCATGATGGGGAGGGGGCTCACATCTTAAATCCGCTCTGTTTATTACCCAGGAAGTTTTGATCAAGTTTATGGTGTTAAAGACTCCAACATATCAACTCCATTGAAGAACAGGACAAGCTATTGTAAATATGAACCATCAAAGCATTAGCCATTTCAATGAAATGAAGCAAATCAATTGTTTTCTATAAAGGTGCCTTTCAGGTCTCCTTTTTCAGGTTCTGAGATCCCTTATCAAGTTCAGCATTATTAAATGTTGGACTATGGACTGCAAGAGTAATTTTTCAGGACTTCTAAAGGGTCACTTTGCTGCTAACATGCTTGTCTTTGCATTTATTTTACTTGACCTAAACAGGATTATTCACTCACAAACATAAACCAGAATTAATTGTGCTCCATATAACACAGTGCTTCAGCCTTACCCCAGAAAACTATTTGAAGACTTAAAGAAAATCAAAGATGTGTTCAAATGCTTTTGTAAGATGGAATTAATATTTCCAGTGCAATACAACCATTGTAATGATCTGGTTATGATTGCTACTGTTTGTCTGCCAGGAAAAAAACCCACTGTCTGCACTAGGGAAATAGAAGGTATTTTCTTTGCTGTGCACCATATGTAGATAGCTGCATCTTCAGATCAGTTTCTTTTTTTAAGGGTGTCCATCAGCTACTGTAGAGATGCTGCAGAAATGCTGTGCCTATGTTGGGGCATTATTAGGGCAATAGCCATAGAATCAACGAGGTTGGAATAGACCTCCAACATCATCCAGTCCAACCTAGCACCCAGCCCTAGCCAATCAACTAGACCATGGCACTAAGTGCCTCATCCAATCTTCTCTTGAGCACCTCCAGGGATGGTGACTCCACAACCTCCCTGGGCAGCCCATTCCAATGCCAATCACTCCCTCTGGCAACAACTTCCTCCTAACATCCAGCCTAGACCTCCCCTGGCACAACTTGACACTGTGTCCCCTTGTTCTGTTGCTGGGTGTCTGGGAGAAGAGACCAACCCCCACCTGGCTACAGCCTCCCTTCAGGTAGTTGTAGACAGCAATGAGGTCAGCCCTGAGCCTCCTCTTCTACAGGCTGCACACCCCCAGCTCCCTCAGCCTTTCCTCGTAGGGCTGTGCTCCAGGCCCCTCACCAGCTTTGTCACCCTCCTCTGGACACATTCCAATATCTCAACATCTCTCTTGAATTGAGGAGCCCAGAACTAAACACAGCACGCAAGGTGTGGCCTGAGCAGTGCTGAGTCCAGGGGCAGAATAACCTCCTTTGTCCTGCTGGCCACAGTATTCCTGATCCAGGCCAGGATACCATTGTCTGCACAAGTCTGAAAAGGCTGGAGAATACTCCATTTCTTCTGCTCTTTCTCTCTAAGGGTAATGGATTTTAAAAATGGAAATGTATTTAGCATATGTAGGGTTTTTTTTTTCCCCAGTAGTTTTAGGTAATTCCTAACACAATATATTTCCAGTGAAATGTAGACATTCCTTGACCTCAAGCATGAGCTGTGCATCTCAAAGCACATTCATAAGTGGAAGCCTTCACAGTCTGGGATCAGAGTTCCCAGCCTAGCTTGGCTTTCAACTATGCTTGTAATCAAAGGCATCTGGCACTACTTGAGCATATGCTTTCTTTAACATGCCGAAGCACTGAACTGCCATGTTTCAGAGAAACACAAGGCTAGAATGAATTATCTTCTTTCAGTAAAAAGAATTTCCTCTCCAAAATTACACAGGCTTGTGCTCCATTATGCCCAATATACTTTTCAACACCAGTGACAGGTTTAAGATCTGGCATTTGTGATGCTCAAAGGTAAGAACATATGATTCATACTTTTGTAAAGACTACATTTCCAGCTTTCTAATGGGACAAGCAGAAACTGCACCTAGCCCAGAAGTGTCCAGGGTCATTGCATCTTAAAGCTGTGATGTGCATTTAAACATGGAAGTTATTTCAGGTCATTTAAAAAGATGGTTTTAAGTAAGGATTATATCTTTACCAATTTAAAATTGAACCTGGTACCAATTTAGTAAGATGGGTTTTTTTAGGGACAGAATATCTGTATCATGCCCACTTCTCAAGGCATGCTGTAAAACAGAGCTCACAGTAAATCATTTGATTGCTTTACTTTCTTCCCAAATTTGGCTCAGTGCTATAAGATTGGTGAGAAAGGAGACCTTTGTAGTGCCTCAGTGACTGAGAAAGGAGACCTTTGTAGTGCCTCAGTGACTGAATAATTCCAGTCTTTTGACTTTCATGTGAACCTAATCCTGTGTGATGGGTTGGGTGTTACCCACTTCCCCACTCCTGTGAAGTCACCCAGACTAGACTCAGATGAACTGGAAGTTAAGGAAGGAAGCTTTATATCTACAGCTTAGCACAATACACGAGCAGATATTGACAATATTTACAGCTGTATACAGAAATATACAAGTTAAAAGTAATACAGAAACACCACAGCCCTCCCAGAAATCAGAGGCCCCAGGAGGGGCTCACAACCACCCTTCCACATTTTTTCCACCCCATTACTTTATCCCAGAGTTATTCCTTACATGCGAGGTGAGGTTGGAAGATCAGCAAAGGGGTTTAGAAAGCAGAAGGATTGGTTACACAGAAGAAGCCCCAAGAGAAAGCACAGGCACCAGCTGCAACAGAGACACACACACACAATCTCATCTGTGTTTTGTGTTCTTGTTTTTATACATCTCAGCAAGCCTATGAGTGAAGTAGACAGTACCATTGTTTCCTTGTCACAGCCTATAATTTGATTTTTCCCATTAAAATATTCCAATTAGCCTCAAACTGGCACATCCTGCTCTCCAAACTGATCGTCCTACCCACTTGAAGAAATCAGTCAGGAAGCAGGGCAAGCAGGGTGTGTTTTCTCCGAGTTTGGTGGGGGTTAGAGCAAAACCATCTCTTAAAGAGGAAATTCTCTTCCACAGAGTTTTACACATCATACTTGAACAGTGGACATTGCTCTAAAAGAGGTGATGGTGAGACTGTTCTGATATAAAAGTCAATCCATTTCTTCCTACAAATTAAAGCTTCAAGAATTATGAATGTATTCTTGCTGAATACAGATATCCTTTTATTCTTCCTCCTCCACATTTTTTCTTTCTCTTTACAACTCCCTAAATTATAAGGGAATTAAAAGTCCATTAGACAGTATGCATTAACATATGCTATTAGGGTTTTGCTGGTGAGCGTGGGCAGAAGCTGAGTGTGATAGGATTTTCCATTACTGTACTTTGAAGGCAAAACATAAAATTGCTTAATATCTTTTTTTCTTAATCTAAAAAATCCAACATACTAAACTACTAAGCTATGGTAGGTGACCTAAAATAGATAAAGAAAATAGTTACTTCAAAAATATGTTCTCCACATTAATTGCTACATTGAAAGAGCCTGGGACATCCCATGTTATGTCATGACTATAATATCAGGTGCTTCTAAACCATGTTGAGGAAGCCTTTTACAGGTGTCTAGAGAATACCCTCTCTCAAAAAACTCTGCCTTACAGAATCATAGAGTGGTTTAGGTTGGAAGAGACCTCAAGAATCATCCAGCTCCAACCCCCTGCTGTAGGCAGGGACACCTCCTACTAGAACAGGTTGCTCAAGGCCTCATCCAACCTGGCCTTAAACAGCTCCAGGGAGGGAGCAGCCACAACATCCCTGGGCAACTTGTGCCAGTGTCTCACCACCCTCACTGCAAAGAGCTTCTTCCTAACATCTAGTTTGAATCTCCTCTCTTCCAGTTTAAACCCATTCCTCCTCATCCTGTCATTACAAGACCTTGTCAATAGTCCCTCCCCAGCCTTCCTGTAAGCCCCCTTCAGGTACTGGAAGGCCACTAAAAGGTCTCCTCAAAGCCTTCTCTTCTCTAGGCTGCAGAACTCCAACTCTTGTAGCCTGTCCTCATAGCAGAGCTGCTGCAGCCCTCTCAGTGTCCTCATGGCCTTCTTCTGGACTCACTCTTAACAATTTGATGTCCTTCTTGTGTTGGGGGCTCCAGAACTGCACACAGTACTCCAGGTGGGGTCTGAGGAGAGCAGAGTAAAGGGGGAGAATCACCTCCCTTGCCCTGCTGCCCACACTGCTCTTGCTGCAGCCCAGCACAGGGTTGCTGTCTGGGCTGCACTCACACTGCAGGCTCATGTTGACCCCCAGGTCCTTTTCCTCAGGGCTGCTCTCTCTGTTTTTTTTAGTAGACATAGTTACCCTAAGGTTTAAACTGAAAATAGTAAGTTGTAATGGTGTTACTAGCTCTTCCTCTTTGCCTCCAGTCTGCCATGTAGGCCTCCAGGGGCATGTGGCTATGGCCTGTGTACTTTTCTGCCCTTGAGTACATTGGTTACCCTTACTATATCTTAATTCCACTACATCTATGATGGCATAAGGCCTTTACTTCACACAATTGAAATCAAACATATGTAAAAACTGTGAAGTGCTCAGAGAAGCTTTGTAATGTGTTTAATTGGAAAGTAATTCAGCTGTGCAAAGTATTGCATGTACTAATGCTATGTTTTCTACCAGTTTGAAAGATTTCCTCATCAGGCTACCACAGATTTAGTGGGAAATGCCAGATATAAATCTTAACAGTCAAAGGAATTTACTTACAGTTGCCTTTTGTACTATTATTTATGTCTGTGACCAGGGAAGTCGTTGGACCATTTTAAATTAAATGTTAAGTTTAAGAAAATTCTGGCTAAATGTCATCAAGATCCATCATCCTAAGCTGTCTCAGAGGCCAGAGGGCACACTGTGAGCTAGATGAAGGGCAAAAGAGCCAAACTACACTCCAGCAGTGTGGTACAGATGCTTGGGGACAGCCACAGGAGCTAAGAAGAAGTGGGAGTTTGTTGCTCAGAAGTAAAGGGGTAGTAATTTGCAGCAAAAGAGGTTCCACCTCAA